>CAJPEX010007078.1:0-10790 GCA_905338405.1 Notodromas monacha | reverse complement strand
AAATAAAACTTTGCTTCTCACGAAATGCCAGTCAGCCTGATCATCAGTGTCCGACGCGAGTAAACCGATTCGAGCGCGGGCATGTCATGACGACGCGTTTGCTGCTTTCGTACATTTTCTTTTTCATTATTTTTGCTTTTCTCCCTCGGCGAAAATGAGCAGAAATTAGACTGCAGGAAAGAACCGGGGTGTTAAGATTCGCAGTAAGCAATCCCTGAATTGCACCTATTGTGATATGGTGCGGTATTTGAGATGCAACAATGTCATTTATGGGTTATTAACGACTTTGGTTTTTTGAGGAACCCGAAGACCATGAGCCTTATATCTTGAATTAAAATCGATTACTTAAAAAAAATGCATGATGATGAAAATTCGTTCTATACGAGGTTATTGAAAAAAATTACGGATAATTTAAACGGAAAGAATTATATTAAATCTATCGATAAATTATAAATTAAATAAGCAAGGAATCAGCCCGGAAATTTATGTCGATACCAGAATTCTTGAAAAGAAAACCTGTTCAGATTCCCTTTTAAATCTGCCTGGAAATACTGTATATTGACTTGTAGTAGTGCACATCAGCATATATGTATATTTCTTGTATGCTTCTGACGAGATCATTTACCGTACTTCAGAGCATTCTCAGCTTCCTGGTGCTTCTTGTGCCAATATTAATTGTATACGAGTTATCATATAATATAGAGTCAATGTAGATAATAAAGTGGCAGATATTATAATCATAGCGCTCGTTTTATTTGATACAATTGCAATTTTAACTTGATTCAATGCACATTTGCATGCCCAGTTAATAAAAGCCTACATGTATGTTCTTCTGTGCTAAGAATTTCTCACGAGTCGTTCAAATTTTTTTCCCGAGAAAATACTTTTTTAACATCAGGATAATGGGTTGCTGATGATGATCAGAAAAACCAATGAAAGGTGAAAGAACGAATTTTGGACAGATTGACGCGGGTCCTTTTAATTTATAACTCCAGCTCTGGATGTATTTCATCCAGGAAAAGACCCAAGGAAAATCAAAGATCTACTGAAAACGAAAACTGCTGCCAATTTTTACAGTTGTTCTAAAACTTTCATGGCGGAGATTGGAGCAATAACTTTTCCCCTTAAAGACGCACAAAGTTTGTTGTACATGGCCGCAAGTGAGAAAGTGATGGAATAAAATAAAGTACCGGTACTTGGGAACTAATACCGCAATAAAATGATTATAATTTTGGGATCGAGGGGCCGCGTTTATTTACGAATAAAGAAAAATGCAAACGTGACAAGTTCGAAAGTATATTTTAATGTCTTCCAGGCGTTTGAAAAAATAATATTGCTTTCTCATGAAATACTGTAATATCTATAGCTCATAGGTTTCAGAAATATTCGTTTGGTGAGAAATAACTTACGCCACATTATCCACGCTTCTAGCTGTAGGCCATTAAAAATGGTTATTTCTTGTGAATAATTGGAAGACTTTTGAAATACCCGTAGTATCTAAGCAATTGTTCATGCATTTAAGAGGCATCCTGTTTCATTTAAAAATAAATAGCAACTTTAAACATTGCGATCTGACCAAGCTTGCTAAAGTTTTACGTGGCCATCAAGTCCGTTCGGGTCGAATTCTCCATCATGCAATTAGCCAAATTCCTGGGATACTTCTGCCAACAAAATTTGATTGCACGCATTTTTCTTTCTGCAATCTTCCCCGGCTTTTGAAGGCAGCATGCAGAAATGTGGGGGAGTTCATCACACGGATTCAAGCGAACCTTGAAACCTTGCGAGGAAGAGTCGTCGAACAATCCAGAAAATGTCGAACCCCTTTCTAACGAGTTCTTCCCCACCTGCGAAATGAAAGGGGAAAATCGATAATTGCACAAGTATTTCGTTATCATTTCCCGGAATTACCTGGGCGTGCAGTAGAACAAATCGCGGATTTCGGAAGAATGTTTGGGCAATGCAGCAGCAGCATGCAGCAAGTGAATTTTCTCATCAACCGGAACCCAAGTTGCGAAAGCATCCGATCGCTTTATATTGCTGTCTCAATCCATGGCCCTCGATCGTCGTCGATTCAAAATAAACCGATCGGAACGGCCGGAAGTGTAAAAAAAAACAATGCTTTCTGATGTCGATCGGGTTCCCTAATTAACGGCGGCGAGCTTTCGTTCATCGACCGGTTCATTCATCGAAAGGTTACCGGCAGTAACTCAACTTTCTTTCACGCCATCGGCGAAATAAATGCCACACTGCCTAAGAACGCGTGAAAAGGTTCAAGGCCCCCTTTCATCTCGGAATTCCCGTCACGTAATGAACCGGAAGCAATGTAATACGGCCTCTTGTATGACGCGCGGGCTGCGATAAGAACCGGTAGCTGCTGAGGGAATTTCGAAATGAGGTTGACGTTCATAAAAATAAAAAAAATTACTACTGTCCGACAGCTTTCATTTTAGCCAACAAATCAATTCCGAAATTTTCCCGCAACTGAAACTAACAGTGCAGATCGAGAAACAATATAAAAAGTTAAAATCCTCAAAATATGGGACTCTGTTGTGTACCGGATCGAATTAGTGGGTGAAAAAAGTGGAGGAAAAGAAGAGAGAAAGTGCTGAAAACTCGAGCACACTTCTCAATAAAATCGACTATAACAGTTGGAAAAGTCTGACAAAGTAACATGATTTCAAAAATACTGCGTCCTGGCAATGCAATAACTTTAAAATACGGTACAGTTGAACCTTAATAATTCGACTTGATGTATGACGATGTGTTTTCGATGGAAAGGAAAAACTAATTGTGCAAATGAGCCCTTGCGTCCAATTCCAGCATCCTGTTAACTTATTTCAGAAGAAATTGAAGGCCCAGAATGTCATCATTTAAAATTTCTTCCAATTATTTTATGTTTCCCACTGGAAAATGCTTGTTTCCCTAACTCAAAACCTCCCGCCTAAGTCGAATTCTTTGCTGCTGGTCGTCCCTTGAAATTCGACTTGGAGAGTTTAATTAAATTTATTGTCAAGTCTATTTTGAAGGATTTTAATCATTATAGTGGCTACTGGCAAGTGTACGAACAGCACAGAAATTTAAAAATTAAATCCAAGAAAAAGTTGACATATGTGTTCTTTTGAAGTTTGGAAATGCTTCTGCAGTATGGCTGTTTTAGTTCCACGTGTCTTCAATTAATTTACATGCAAGACACGCGTACAACAAAATGTTGATTAAACTCTAAAATTTGAAGTGATGCTTCAAGATAAAGCATCTGAGGGTTATCAAAGCATTTTTTCACATTTACCTTGATGTCAGGATGTTGAAGAGAATAAGATGGATTTAGCTGATGCCAGAATTTTTCTGTCATTCCTAAAATTCACACGGCTTTTCTAAAATTCTTTATTCTCATTATTTGAGCAAGCTAAGAAGGAAACCTCGAAAAGGCAAAGCAGTTTAATATCGATCTAATTTCCAATGTTCCACTTTTTATACACGTGAGGTGAACAAACTCATGCTGTTCGCTTTTCTTGGTGCTGAAACAAAATACTTAATCAAACTATTTTACGGTAGATGAATCAGCTTTTTTTGCAAGTTCATTTTTTATGGTTCATTACCGTACTGGGGGCTGAAGAAACTCTCGACGCGTCTCACGTACTTACGTGATAATTTTACTGAGAGCGACGATTATTATCGAAAGTTTTGGCATTGTCACTGTAGAGATTTGAGATTTTGATGGTGGAAAAGGTATCCTTTCATCAGGACACGACTTTTAAATTCGACATATACCTAATTAAATGGAAAGCTCTTGTCGGAGTAAGCTGAGTACGGAGATAATAAACCATGGCTCCAAAAAAAATTCCCGCGGTACTTTTTCCAACTCAAGATTCGAACAGAAAAAGAGATTTATCTTCACAGGTTTCCTCGACGATTGTTCAAAAATCTTTTGTTCAACTAAATTTCTTGAGCTTCGTGAAAAAAACCGTCGAATTACGAAAAAGAGTGACGGTGGACGGAAGTTTTTAAATCTGCACACTGATCCGATCTGTGGTTTCCTAATTATGGCGTTTAAAAAAAAAGGCCTTTTACAACGACGCTATATGCGATATGACGGTCGAAACTAAATCGGATTTTTCGTTGGTTCGACGGAGAGTGAAAGCGAATATTTTATGCATTTTCGCTTTGGCTGGAATCGCCTCGAGGAAAATTATATTCTATAGCGTCGGCGCAAATCAATCGTTTCGAGTCATGCAGAAGAATTCTCGCGAATTCCTCAAGCTTCACGTGCAGTCGGAAGGTTAGAAAGTATTTATCCACACAAGATCAAGCGTTGTTCAGTTTTATAACCTGAGGTCATGAATCAGTGTTTGGGACTGGGGGAAATTATACCCATCGATCCTGATTATTATAACGTTAATTCATATACCCTTTATTTTTTACCATCACTCATATACATGATTCCACATGTACATCTCATAATCATAAATTCATTTTGTGAATAACTTTTGAAAACGTTATTTTCTCAAAAGAATATTTTATTGCGAACTTCTCGTCATCTTTCGCATGCGAAGTCTCTAAAAATGCACAGCACACGGACCATAACGTGTTCCCTAAATTTTGAACAAGAACATTTCATGCATATTATTCAATGCAAAGTACGGTTTAATCATGTTACAACGAATCTCATATTAAGGAATAATCGATTTCAACGTAGTTCCTTTCTATGTCCCTGCCCAATATATAGTCACGATATTAAATGAGTTACTGTACTTTATAACGAATTTTTCGTTACAACGGGATTATTTCACGGGTCCCAACGGCTTCTGAAAAACGATTTTATACTGGACCATGCTTAATGTATCGTACAATAAAACTGAATTCAATTCTCTGCTGAATTTCAAATATTTTAATTCGAATAAAAAGTATTGATTGGTGAGGATTTGAATAAATTGACTTGAACGAGGAAGATGTTAGTTTTAAAATATATTTTGAAACTTTAGAAGAAAAATAATTTTTCATTCGAAGTGTGGTTTTCATCAAGAAGACTCCTTGATTCTTTCACAGTAAATTGCGCAATTGGGGGTGTTTCTGGCGAGTATAAAAATTATGGTGGTCTCGAACATTTTTTTTTTTAATTTGCAAGCATGCATTGGCTTGAAAAGGTTATGGGATCCATGCCTTAAATTAGCGATATATTTTTCAATTAAACCATGAAATTGATTGCGGTTTTGATCACAATAAAATTGAAAAAAATAAATGAACCTTGAAATTTTTTTTACTTAAATGTGGCAGTCTGTTCCGAACTCTACAGTAGACGATTTTAAAAATTATCGTTCGATTGAACTAGGTTGGATACCCTTCAACAGATATACAAGAAACGGTTTAATGTAAAAGCTACAATATTCTAGAGCTGTGGTACAGAAAAAGTTTCAATTTGAACTCCCGGTAAAATTTTCCACAACCTATGACTATTTTATTTTTCTCGGCCAATTTTTTTCTGATGCATTTCGCAATACCTTTCCATTTCACTCTGAAATCAAGCATGATACGATCCGAATTCCAACAGCAGTTCTCGTCATTGTCGGCAATTCTTCAATTATTTTCGGATATAAAAAAGCGACACGCATTACAATCGACGAGCAGCATGATGTCAGGTTTAGAGAAAAAGTCTTTCTTTTTGGTTTCCAATCATCAAAATAATTGCCTGTTTTTTCTTTATTCTTTCGAGCATACGGAATTTCTAAACCAAACGGAAACGGCTGGGTTAATTCACGTGGAAGTGACGAGTTCCGAGGGTGTGCTTCGAAGCTGTTGAAAACGGGAAAGTAACTTTTGACGGATTTCTGGAAAGAAGGAGCGAGGGAAAAATTATAGGCGGTCGGAACGTGAAGTCATGTGTATAGGATGCAAAAGAAAAACAAAGGGAGAGAGAGAGAGAGAAAGATGAAATGCTTGTGCGTGATACCGTTGTATTTTCTTTGTTGCGTTGTTCTCTCCGCGAGTTTTGTGGGGCCCAGGGTTTTTTTGTTTTAAATTCCGAAAGGAAGGAAACACTCTATGGGGCCATGGTGTTTCCTTTTACTCGCGGTCGTCACTTCACGCCTACTCCACATAATCGCTCGGGGTTTTTCGTCTCATTTCCTCTCCCACGAGAACAAACCTCACTCTTCATGTAACTTTTTTTTTCTTCCTCTATCTTTATCGTATTTTCTGTGCGGATGCATACTTCATGACGAAACCTCGACTCTGGCGGACCGGAATTCCTTCCCTTTGGAAAGAAAGAAAAGTATCCGGAGAAAATACCTCTGGATGAGGAGCGATATCAGGAAGTGCCGAGTTTGAGCCGGGTATTATGAAAAATTCCAAGAAACCCGAACGAAGTACTGCAGTATCAATCAAGAGTAGACAAAGGTTTGAAAGAATACGTCCAGCATGGTAACTCTTTCCCAAATTGTCTCAGAAAATGAAAATGGTCCACACAAAAAAAAAGTTGGTAGAGATGTGTTGATGAGAAAGTTGCAGAAAAAAGAGTACATTTATACAAAATTCAGGAAAACATTTTTAAAATTTTCCTACGTTTGTAATAAAATTTCCTTCACTTGGAATAAGAGACGCAACTGTGTCTGGGTGATTTGGTACCGATGGTCGAAGAATGTTTCTAAATTCTGGCTCGAATTATCAACTGAATTTTCGTACACCTTTGAAAAACATGGTAGGGTACTTCCGTAACTGGCCAAAAATACTGAGTTCCCATATACTTCAATGGGATCTCATTGAATTCGTCCAGTTCATGGAAAATTAGGAATTAATCCCAAAAAATCAAATAAAATGCAGCTCTCAAATTGAAGATACAGATTATAACTATTCAGAAAAAAAAAACCACACAAAATATGATCCTCTTGCATGAAAAGGACTCAAAAATACAAACAACAGGTATAGGTCTTGCATACCTGTGCATCACAGATGATAGAGAATGCCATGAAAATGATTGCAAGAATTAACCTGCTTTCGATTATAAATTCAAGGAAATTTATAATAATATTCATTTTCAACTTCTGCGAATATAAATAGCTCAATTTGTTCAAGAAATATTCAAATTGTGAAAAATAAAAAATTTTTCAATTTTCTAGAAATGTTGAGAAAGGTTCCAGATGTTTAGCCCAATTTTTTTTTGGATTTTCGAGCATCCCCAAGTCGAACTGTTTGTATGTTAGGGTGTTTGTATTGCAGGGTCTTACTGCACTGTATTGTCCATCTCCACAGGTGACAAAAACTAAACATCAAGGCAAAAATACAGGAAGCACCCAACTGAAAAAGCTCATGAACTGAGTTTTCTGTTCCTACAAACAATTGTAAAATTATTCTATCACTTTCTGGAGATGGAAAAACAGCGAAAAACATTCCTTTTCTGCAACATGGTGCTTCCCAAGACCAGCAAGTAAACTTTTTCGAGTATTATTTGAGACTTGAGAAACGCAGTCTTCACATAAAAGCTCGTTGATATATGCCAGTAGTTTTGATTGAATTCCTACCTTAAAATTATATAGAACTCTCGAAATCGAGAATATGAATGCGCACCTCTAACTGTGTGGTTTTTGTATTCTTGCCCTCAGATTAAAATTCAACGATGAAGGCGGGTGATTTCGACACCTTAATTTTCAGGAAAAATTGGCACGCGGCCGGCGTAACGTGAAATTTTATTCCAACGAACTTTCGGACTACGAGCTCAAATTTGCACACATTTTTATATCAACGGCGAAATTTCATCCTGGCGAGTCTTAACTTATCCAAGTAACCAACGAAACTTACTAAATCGAAGATGGAATGCATGAAAGATCGAAGTAACTTGGGAGATAATAATCGGCACGAGAAGCTGCGAAATTTCCCGTCTGTTCCATGGATTTCCGGGAGAAGTGTACAAAAGATAATGGAAAGAAGGTAATGCGAACCTCTGTTCGGATGATTGGCTCAATTGTTGTGAACTGCATTTTTGATTTATCAAGACAAGAAAGAAACCTATCCTTAGAGTGAAACCCATAACATTTTCTCAATCTTGCTTGCTGAATTTTTAAGCCACCGAGAGGCGAATTGCATTCATTTCCCTGATGCGGTACAGATACAATTCCACGAAGCATATTAACTCCTGGCACAGATTTTTAAATTAAGCCTGCCATCAGCACGGATTTACTTTCTTTTCTTGAATACATTTTCTAGTGCTTTTATATTTTGAAGAAATGGGTTCTTTCTTCAAATAAGAGGAGCCATCACCCATCAGCTCTTGTTTTGTTGACAGCCTTGTACGATGTAAACATTAATCTCATGTTTCATATGCAGAGCTTTTAATACTGCATACTGCTTCAAGAAAAAAATACTTTGGCATCGAATAATATCTAGCATTAACAAAATGTGATGCCGAGGAAATGGACCTTTTTTTCGAGGTGGGCCAAGAATTCCTGCCCAAAAGAAGTTCCATTTTCTGTTAATTGCTGCATTCATTGAATTCTTCTTTCGCTGATTTACATTTGTCTCAGCCTTGGAGATTTGATGTAAAAATATTTTACTACTGTATCTACTTCCAGAATGAGCTTCTCCAACCTAATTTATGGATTTTCTAGTCCTCTTCGTCCATAAGATGTGAGAAAACGTACCTATAGTATTAAACTATTAATTGGCCGGAATGGGTTTTAATATTTCGTAAAATTAGCAATTTTGATTCACCCTGTACATGATTTGAAATTCATAAATGCTGCAGTAGTGATTTGGCAACTGTAACTGGCACTATTTTGGAGCATATCCCTTTTAAAGTATTGTGTCTTAAATAAGCAACCGACTTCGTTCTAGAGGTTCATTGTTTTCAAATTTTCTACAAAAATATCCAAGCAGAAAATTTATTAATTCTAAAAAATTAAACTTGTGTTGTGTTTCTCAGAATGAAAATTTAAACTGATTTATTTGAGCAGGAGAAAATGTACTGGAAGTTTCATCAGGTGAAAAGCCAACTTCCATTTTTCATCACACAATTTAAAGGAACAAGGTTCTCGGATGGGTCATCATAATATTCTACTGCAGGAAAATTATTATAAGAAAATGTTGCAGTGGGGTTGAATATATATGCCCCATGTATTTCACGTGAAAAATAGTAATTTTTTCAGTATAAAAATAAATAAATTTCAGTCCCAAAGATCGTGAATGTCCCACTCGTTGGGTAATATAGAATTTCATTGAAGACAACAATTCTGTCCAAGATTTCTATCACTTCTCTCACTGCTTTGAACGAAAAATACACATTTTCCTAAGAATAATTTAATTTACTTACGTAAGTTGGGAAATTTATTCATTCATTATTATTATGCTCTCTCTTGACTTATGTGCCTGTGTAGTGTGTATCCAAGTGAATTTTTCAGAAGATGCACGTAATGGGGATAATACATGCGCAAATAAAGGAGTCACTGACGAATTGATACGATTTGGAAATTATTGGTCATAAATCCGAGGTGCTGAACATATTTGTGGTTGATGTTGAATTTATATATGCTGTATGTTGAATTTTTATACAAAAGAATACAGGTCTTACTTTTTCCCGCGCGCAAGTGACGATTATATGAATGAACGAATGATCACGTCTGATGAAGTAATAAACTGAACATGCATGAACTGTAAGATTCGTAAATCCTGCTGCTTTAGATTAAATTAAACAAGCTGAGAAAAAGGTAATCATTGACCAAAAAATTCAAATCAGCGAGACAATTTCCAAAAAATATTGACTGAACTTTGTCACAAGTGTTTCTAGATCATATAACAGCGTGTTCCCCAACCCATTATGCCTACCAGCATGGGTCTGCAGAAATTTTTTGCCAGTCCACAGAAATGTTTTCCAGCATAATAAATTTACAAAAATATCAAGGAAGTCTGTTATCGAAACCTCAGAAAGACAGTGGCAGTTGAAATTGTCTGATGAAAAATGAAAGTTGGCTTTTCACCTGATGAAACTTCCAGTACATTTTCTCCTGCTCAAATAAATTAGTTTAAATTTTCATTCTGAGAAACCTTTCTTCAAGCCCACCTTTCTAATTTTTGAAAAAATTCCACTACTGTATAGCTGTTTCATTGGCTCTTAAACCGAAATTTTGCAAATAAGAAGCAGAAACATTTTAAATATTTGCCATAAATATAAAACAAACCTTTTTCTATGAAACTTGTCCAGTCCACAAAAAATTGTTTTTTGGAAATTTGCCAGTACTGTACTGTACACAAAAAGTTGTATGGAAATCTGCCAGTCAGTGAGCCCAAAAAGGTTTGGGGAACACTGATCTATAGTTACATCTGAGATATTTGCAATAGTTCTAGGTGCTAGTTTTGTGTGCTGCATATTTTTTTCATAAATTCGAAAATTTCATTCAAATTCCCATTCATGAAATCCTCTGTTACAAGTACACACATGATGGGCTCCACAGAGCACAAGTTGAGAAAGCTCTGGGCTGTAAACAGGGATTACATCCGCTAGGATGACGAGATGTCTGTCAATGCTGCAGCCACAGCGATAGTGATGCAACAGTTCGTCTGGGGTCTGCGCAACAGGGTGCTCTCTCCCCTTGGGAGTTTTATTTTCATCTTCCTCTGTTCTTGTTCTCCCCCCACCTATATAGCTCCCGCCTGAGGCGGAAAAGAAGGAGGAGGAGGAAGCAGAAGAATTTGAACCGGGTCCAGCACGAGCACCAAGCAGTGAGAGAGTCGAGGACCCGCGGTCGTCCTTTGCAGCCTTTCCCTTTTCCTCCCACTTGTGCGCCGCGAACCGCGGTCACTTCACACCC
>CAJPEX010007077.1:0-10791 GCA_905338405.1 Notodromas monacha | reverse complement strand
ATTAGCCTTGAGAAAGTGGGAGACAATTTCCGAGGTGAAATAATTAAAAGTATTTATTTGAGTACCTCGCGCACCTGTTTTTTTTTTTTTTTTTAAATGGAGAGGGGGAAAACATTTGTTACTACTGTATATTACCCATTGTTTTCATGAGACCCAAATCCCATGAATACTCTGGGAATCTCGGATGTCCTTGATTTCTGAAAGACGAGGTGCTCAGAGAAACTTCCACCCCTCATGAAATACCAGTTCAGAACATTTTTGCACACGATGCAACAAGAAAAATTTCAAATCAAACCTTCAAATGAAAATGGTTGTTCTACATATGCATCGGGAAAGGTGTGATATTTTCCCGAGAAATTCAATATCGTCAAAAATTATTCAGCTGCAAGTTTGAAAAATGAAAGCCAAATTAAAAAATCATTCGATCCTCATCAATCCAGTTGATATTTAAATGTAGAACACCTACCTGAAACAGCATTTTTTTTAAAATCAAGAATGTCAGGTATACTTTTATTTTTTAACTTTTTGGTTCTCCACGATTAAAGCTACACTCGATTAATTATTAAAAAACCAAGAAGCATCAGGATTCCGAAGGTGGTTTTTTTTTTCTTTTTGACATGGCAGGTATTATTTTTTTTTTCTCAAGGGGAAAAAATAGCTCCAAGTTCCCAGGAGTACAACAATCATGCGCTTATACACAGGCCCGAGCAAATCAAAATGAGGAAGCATCTGGAAAGGCAGATAGGGAAATGCCAGAGAGCCTTCTTCTCCAGGTTTCCAGAGAAAGAGAGAGAGAGACGGACTCAGAAGAAGCAGCAGCACTTGAAAGAAAAGCCCCAGGGGGAAAGTTGTGATTGCTAGCTAGCTATATAGCAATCTAAATGAGTCTTTCTTCTTCTCAACAGCCCACTCATCAACTGAGCACATACCAAATGAGCGCTTCCCAATTGAGCGTTGCTGTGGCCTTGCTA
Source organism: Notodromas monacha (assembly GCA_905338405.1). Lineage (NCBI taxonomy): Eukaryota > Metazoa > Arthropoda > Ostracoda > Podocopida > Cyprididae > Notodromas > Notodromas monacha. Next base: position 9,820 of record CAJPEX010007077.1, on the reverse strand, counting down.
CAGAATTATTATTATTATCATGGTATCAAAATTATTCTTCTTCATACCTCACATACATATATGGAAGTCATTTTCTTTCAAGCTCTTTATAACCCAGTATGTAATAATTTCATGACAAGAAGTTATTGCCATTATCTAAATTCTAAAGTGTAAAAAAGATATAATGGTTAAAAGAAAAAATACATCAATTAATCAATTTTTTCAGCTGGCCTGAAAAAAATTTAATCACCCTCTGACACACATGTACGGAACTCTGGCTGTAACCAGAAAGTTTTCATTTGATGTCATGCAGTATCCAGGAAAACTGATCAAAAATATTGTGCATCCTTGAAAAAATGCGTGTACAGTACATGTCCTATTTTGTGCCACCATCCCATTCTTTTGGGACATGTCCTGCAGGCATGGGTATGTATAGTTGATGCAATGTCGGTGCATCTGATTTGGTAATGTTCCCGCAGGATGGGATATCAAGTTGAAATGACACAAAATGGAACACCTAAGCATTTCCATACACTGATACATGCCAGAAAAGTACAATGGGAAGGAACACGTTGAGGAGGGCACAAAATGGCACGCGTCAACTTTGTGTCCAACTGGATCAAGTTGAAAAATGCATTAAAAATACTGTATTTAAAAAATTGCAGAACCTTGCAACATCATGGGCTATGTCAGAACTGTTTTTTTTTTTTACAAGCATACTTACTCTAGAAATAACCAACGTTGCACCAAAGTGGGACAAAACCCTTGTACAGAATTACTTTTGCATGGCAAGAAAAATAAAATGTATTGCCACATTTTATTTTTAATGCCTCCAAGATGAACAATAGCAAGGACATATTTGATTCAAAAATAATTCTCAGGCTTATTTGCAGTTTCTTTTCAAGCACATGAGCTGGCACACACACACACTGGTTTGACTGGCTCTCAATTGTGCTTGGCGCTCTTTTGCCCCCACACACATTTTGTCTGTTCTTGCTGGTGATGAACTACTGTATCTGCACACACACACACACACACACACTACACTAGCTTGGGCTGGATGAACATCCCAAACAGGGCTTGTCAGACAGGCCCAAGGCAAACAATCCCATCACCCATGGGACCAGAGAGAGAGATAAAAAAGAAGTTGTATACAAAACCCTCACCAGCATCAGCTGCAAAGTGCCCTGCCAGAAGTTTTCTTCTCTCTGTGAATCCAGCAGCTTCTGCTTCTTTATATACAGCTCTGCAACAAAGCCTGTCTACTTGTTTCTTTCGTTTACTCATTCGCAAGATTTACACGAGAGACAGACAGACAGAGAGAGAGAGATAGAAGAGAACTTTTGTGATTCCTACCTTCACATATTTTATTCATTCATTCATCCATTCCTTCTTTCTTTCTTTCCTTCCACGATGGCAGACCAACACAATCTCCACGCGTGTATCATCACGTCAAGAAAAAAGTTTTTCCTCGTCCAGAAAATAAAACAAATAATAGATCGAAAAGAGAAACTTCGTTTTTAAGACATAAAAGAGCAGAAACTGAAAACGACACTTTCGAAAAATGCCAGAGGGTTGATTCAAGCGCACTTCTTCACTTCTCAGGGTATATTATTTTCACAGGACAAAGCACACATTCTATGAGCTCCGAAAATTAATTTGTGTATTTTGGCCCGAAGACAAAATGTGGAAATATTTGCAAACTCGCCGAGTTGATACCATTGAGAGATCACTAAAGTCATGAAACAACAGTGTATTTGGAAATGAGTGGCGTATTCTCAACAAATGCGTAGCAAACATTTCAAAAAATCCCGGAAGCTCGGAATATAGAAATTTGCCGGTTCCATCGTCGCATCATTCGAGAATCAAAAACGTTTTCTATTTTCAATATGCCACGGTATATGTACTCATTTATTAAAATTCGCCGAAAAAAAAATGAGCTGAAAACCGGATGGACCGCTGAAATCAATTGACATTTCTCGGCTATAGATTTTACATTTTGTATCTTCATCTGGCTTTTCAAATCCAATCAATGCTGTTTATATAGTGACACCCTCTTGCAAATGTTTATCTACAGTATATAAATATATATAGAGAGGGAAAGACACGGAAGTTCCATTGCGCCAATATATATATATACGTAAACATATATATACAGGGTTGACCAAAACAATTGAACACATTTTCGACTTGAAATAGCTCAGTAGGAAATTGAGCTGTGGCAATTAAAAAAAGCACCGAATGCAAGCTTCTTCAATTCTCTTTCAAATGGTTTGAAGTCTAATTTTTTCGAATGCCACAGAATGGTCAGAAGTACCATTTGAATCTTTTTTTTTTCAAGTGTTCATTTTAGTGGTGCTTGTGACCATCACGTTGTGGAACGTGAGACCATAAAACTATACACCATTTGAAACAGAATTGAACAAGCTTTCATTTGTTTTTTGTTTTTTTTTTCATTGCCAAAGGTCAATTTCCTACCGAGCTATTTCAAGTCAAAAATCGGCTCAGTTTTTTTTCGTCTTTTTTTTTGTGGCCCACCTTGTACAATGTAGACTGTCCTTAGATTCTGTCGCAATTCCAGACGCGTCGCGTTCATTTCATTAGATACCAGCCTTTTGCCCCTGTCCTATTATTCCGTCAAATAATGACACCGTATGAAATGAAAATGAAATAAAATAATGGAGGGAATAGCACGTGACCAATGTTTCTATATACTCGATACTTTTTCTTATTTTTAATCTCATCCATCCGCGGACTCCTCGTCATTCTAAATGCATCCCATGTACTTCTAATGACGTTTGTTTCTGATGGTCTCCTGATTGCCATGGTGTGTGTGTGTGTGTGTGTGTGTGTATGTGTGGACGAGTGGTGATGGAATTAGGGTCAGTGCTTGTGGCGACTGCCAAGTGGGTTCTCCCCGACCTTGGGTGAACCTACTTACTCGTTGACGTACTTCATATGTCCGCTATATGTCATATGTGTAAGGCAGTTAGCCGTTTTTAACCCTACCGGGTAGTACGTGTGTATTAGTGCCGTTTGTAATTTTATGACTGAGATTGTCGAGGAAAATTAGTTGGTTGTCATGACGGAATTTTTGTAAAATTGTCCTCATCAAGAAACTGTCGTGAAGGACCATAAGAAAAACATTATTTTCAACCATATTTGTTGACAAGCGGATTTTTACGGTAGTAAATAAGGACCTTTTTATAATCATGGTTTTATTCGCAATTTGTTACTGGGGCAAGAATTCTTTATATAGGTATTACATATGATAACTCGGTGGTAGCATTCTTATGAAATACCCATCCTACGAAAGATTAGCAAAACATTATTGAGTTTTTTTTTTTCAATTTGGGAACTGGTGCAGAATTCCAGCGATTATACCTTTATTCCTTTTTTAAAATTGTACTCTCATTTGTTGAGTGTTTTTTCCCTTTTCACGGAAAATCTTCTCTATATACAGTATTTAAAAATTACGACTTCATTTCGCGAATAGTCTTCCGCGAATAATGATACAGATATACTGTACAGTACTTTGAATGACAGACGCACGAGTTGAGTCTGAAATTCTTATTCCTCAGTCATCCAACTTCTTCTCGTCCGCTATTTCTCCAACATTCGCTGCGCGTGTCTCGCTAAAGTTCGTGCAATTTAATTTCAGGATGAGACTTATTCCAAGGAACAAAATTGAGTATCCTTTGTTCTTTTTTTTTTTTGGTTGCCAAAAACTTTCAGGACGACCCATGCTGAGCAGAATCGCAGGAGAACATTTACATCCCACTAAATTCACTTCACCAGGGATTGGTCGGGATGGCGGAGGAGAAGATGGAATTCATTCGTCTTCTCGCTCCTCTTTCTATATTATTACAACGACTTTGTTTTCTGTTCAAAGTTTCTGCATCTCCCCTCAAACCCCCACCCACCCTCTACTTCTGTGTTCTGCTGCTTATATAGAAGCACATATATACAGTACTGTATATATATAGTTTAGTACCGGTTTTTTTCATATTCCGAAACACCCTCCAACTTTTTCACTACTTTTCACGTACTGTGGGCAGCTGGGACCCTTTTCGTTAGAGTAGTAGTAGTAGTAGTATTTCATTAATCAGAGCTTTGGGGGGGGGCCCTTGTTCATCTTCTCCCCACTGAACTTTTCATGCATTATCGCGGAAACTCATCTTCATGACGCTGGGGTGCTCGTCTTCCGGAACAGGGACTTGTATATACATATATATATGTATATACTGTATATATATTGCAAGTACAGTACTATTACTACATTACGTATACAGGGTGAGACTGAAACTGGATAAAGAGGAAAACATGCCGGCAAAGAGTACTTGATTGTGCATCCCAACAAAAATGTAATATCATCATCATGATTATTGTATATATTCGTATTATTATATGACTACTGCATAAACAGCACTTGTCAGTTCCCTCTGGAAAATGTTATTCTTCAACCGACTTTAGTGTCTTGTTTTTTTTTTACACAATTTTTAATGGAATTTTTTTCCGTCCACTAAAGTAAAGTCTAAGTTCGTTGTTACGTTTAACCGCGCGGTTTTCTCTTTACCGATTTGGTAGACCGTCGTTATTTCGACAGTTTTATATACGAAAATCCCTTTGAGTCATTCTACTGTCCCCAGTTTCATGGGGACAAAATTACCCCAAAAGAGGGTATTTTGACAAGTCTTTTACAACCTATATTACTCCCACTAAATGTGGGAACCCCAAGGGGAATACTTCTGCCAGGGGAGCAAAACATACTGTCTCATGGTTTTTTGCATCCCCTCCCAAGGAAGAAGTAAATATCTGTAAAAAAAAATTTAGCTCTGAAAAATTGGCTTGAAATAACTGGGCCAAAGTTACCAGAATTACAGCAAAAGTTTTTGTCTCTTTATGCAGCTGTCCCTCTGTAAAAGGCAGGGGTATCAAAATTGCATAAAAAGGGCCCAGAATTGCAAATACACCAATTGAGTAGATTTTTAGGTTTGTGTGAAAAGTCTGCATTGAACCAGACAAAAAATGGCAGGTGATTTCATTTCAGATTCAAGCAACAATGCAAATTGGCGCGCCAAAAGAGAAATGGCTAAACCATCTGGCAGCAATAAAGCTGTCAAAATATATGCTTTTAGGGAAACTCAGTAAGATGACCCCCCAGTTTCATGGGGGACAAAATTACCCCCCCAAGAGGGTGTTTTGACAAGTCTTTTTCAACCTATATTACTCCCACTAAATGTGGGAACCCCAAGGGGAATACGTGTTCCAGGGGGAGCAAAACATACTCTCCCGTGGTTTTTTGCATCCCCTCCCAAGGAAGAAGTAAATATCTGTAAAAAAAAATTTAGCTCTGAAAAATTGGCTTGAAATAACTGGGCCAAAGTTACCAGAATTACAGCAAAAGTCTTTGTCTCTTCATGCAGCTGTCCCTCTGTAAAAGGCAGGGGTATCAAAATTGCATAAAAAGGGCCCAGAATTGCAAATACACCAATTGAGTAGATTTTTAGGTTTGTGTGAAAAGTCTGCATTGAACCAGACAAAAAAACCTTTTACAATTGTACATTATTTGTTCAAGTTGTGAATAACTTTGCTGCAGTATATTATGTGCAAATATCCTGGGTTGAGTGAGAACACATTTGCGCTTATTTTCAGCAGGTCACACACCTGGCAATTGCTGAATTTAATTCATTTGTGAATTAGCTGCACTCTGTAAAAACTTTTGGAAGAAAACTGTTGCACAGAATCTTGTAAATCTCAAGTGAGTACTTGTCTCTTCCCTCATGGAATGAAATTCGTAAACCCACAATCTTTTCACATTTTGTTATGTTTAATGGTGAACCCCTTTCAACATTCTGTACTAAACAGAACACCTTTCATAATCATTCAATGTGTGCATTCTGCAACCTTGTTCATCCAAGTTTAATACAGGTAATAACTTGAGCATGCAGTCAAAAAGGCTTTTATCACTGGACTTTGCTCTCAAACCTTATCTGCTTTGCTCCACTCCACAATTGTCCAATTCTCTGTGTTGAAAAATATATTAAAAAACTTTGCCAAATATCACCTAAAAGTATTTTCTGCACTTCTTCAAAAGGACATGGAAAACAATTTTAACCTTGGAGGCCCAAAAGGTTACTCCATTTGGATGGACACTCAATACCAAAAATTTCAGACACAGTATCCCAAAAATGACTAGATTGGCATCCCCATCTAGTTCAAATAAGTCCCAAATATTATTTCCACACCTTTTCCATTTTTGCACCATCAGTACAGACCATTCCTGCAAATCAGTTGAAAAATAAGTGAAAAATGCAAGAGCTTTTAAATCTTTTCCTTCTGAAAGTGGTTAGCATGAAACCAAATCTTCCCTTTATATTGTGAACATCTGAATAAAAGAGGAAAAATAATAACTTCTTTCAGGCGTCACTCTCATTAATGAATATTTTCCACAATGATAAAATAAATGTCCATTCAAGACTTCCAAAAATTCTGGGCTACCCTATACTGTAGCAGAGAGAAATACATCCTCTGGATCACGAATTAAAATTATTCCATCTTAATGATCAGCAGCGAGAAATTGCATTTCCCAAAGATATACAGTTTATGATACGAGGGATCTCATCATGCTTCAAGCACACGATCACAGCTGAAAATTTCCGCGCGCCCTGTTTTCATCCGAATTTACGTTGGAATGCAGATGTGTACATAAGCACGCATTCGCATTGATTATTCATGGACGGGAGATAAATTGCAATGCATTGTTATTCATGGGTGTGTAAATCCTCTCTATGGTAAACAAAGTCCTACTTTTTCTTTTTCTTTTTGCCGTGTTTCCTTGAAGATATTCACAGCCTTGGACCATGGATCAAAACGTCAGACGTTCGCCAATTCATCCCTTTTCAAGCATTCGGTTTCTCGTATTATTCGATATCACACTTTCAAAACAATAAACAAGTGCAGTAGAATCCCGTTAAAAAGAATAATCAATTACAACGAATTCGTTTTTTTGTCCCCCGGCCCTCAATGTTATTTGAATTAACCTATATAACGCTCTTTTCGTCATAAAAAAGATATTTTCCTAGTTCCAAGGGCTTCGTTGTAACGAGAATTTTACTGTATTCATTAATTTGCGACGGATTAATTTAAATCGCTCTAGGCTCACAGTTTCATTTTCATACGTATTTTATAGGTGACAATGATGAAATATCACTCGAAAAAGGAAAAAAAAACATGCCTTGAACGATATCGTGCAAGAGTCCGTGAGGAATTTTTTTTAAATTAAAAACATTAGCGGAGGCGGGAAGACTCACTAATTGACAAAAGGCTACAGGAAATTCATCAACTGGCTTCTATGGGTGCGGAATGCAGCAATTATGTCGAGAATCCGTGTATATATATATATATATATGCATACAGTATATATACACGCATTCCTTTGATGAAAGTCGAGCCCTGGAAGACATACATACACACACGCACACACACATCATGGACATGAGAGACACATGTACACAAATACACAGGCAGGGATCATTGGGGATCCCGAGCACAAAGAAAGACGAATGGCCGGATAAATAAATTCTCTCACTTTATATATATATACAATATTTGCAGGAATGAGGTAATAAACGATTCGGAGACAATATTTTTCTTCTCTTTTTTCGATACATCACAAGACGATACAACTGAGCGTTAATTTTCAAATGCTTCATAATTTTATTTTTCATCGAATGTTGATTTCTGAAAAAGTTTTGGTTCGAGTCCAGGAAATTGCTTCACTTCCAACACTCAATTTGGTTCCGTGAAATTTATTTTGATCGCATTTATTCTCGCTCATAAAAACGTACCGCAGTCATACTTTTTTAATTCTCGGGCTTGAGAAAATATTTCCGAGTTCGATCGAATGTTCTTTTTTTTTTAAAGAAAGTATTGTTAGGAATCATCTGTTTTCGAAAACAGACAGCGAGCTGATTAAGTTTATGTTCGGAACTGGTAATTTCATAAGTCAAAATCCTAGCCTTATTTTCTTCGTGTCTTTTTGTAAGTCAGTCTCTCGAGATAATGTAGTATTTGTGGTCAACAGTATGTTTATAGTCACGAAAAAGTTGGAGCTTTTGGGAGCAAATGATGCAATCAAACCTGAAACTTTTCCTTTTCGCAATATTGCATTTTTAATACGGTATATATACTGTATTACAGTTAAATGCATGATTTCTTTCACTTTTTACTAACAGTGCTACAAGTACAGTACGTCTTCAGTACGAAATTTATACTCGCATAAATTTCCGGGAATCGCTTCGAATTCCACCTCGAGCATACAAATCATATAATCTATAAATACGCCTTTATTCATATTACAGATATCTTTTAAAGGACAAGTTGAAAATATTCCCGCACAAGGAATCGAACCACATGAATTATTGGGACAAGTGCGGCGCTCCTTTGACCCCACCTGATTCATGCAACCCCGTCGGGGGGGGGGGTGACACGATTCGACCTTCTTGTTCTCTCTCTCTCTCTCTCGCCCATCATCAATGATAATCACTCTTGCTGGAGCAGAAATGCGCTCATCCTTCCCGCATATACGGATTGAGAGGAATGACAAAAGACTTCATCAGGGCACACGGGGTATGGGTTCAGATCTGGTTGCCAAACACACACACACACACACACATATTTATCTGTCTCGTCGTGTACAAGCCAGAGGAATGTGCGATGAGATCCCAACACGTCTCGTTTTCCTCTCTTATTTTTTTTTGCTTCTTCTTAATTTCTTTCTGTTGGGGGAATATTTTTCCCCTGACATCTCGCAAATTCACCAAATTATACAGGAGTCGTGAAATATTTTTCTCAAAGTGCGGAAATTTTTTTCCGCAACAACAAGAACAAGCAAAAAAAAAATAGCCCGTTTTCGATCACGAATTACGATAAATTTAAAATGAAATTCATTTCTAGCATTTATAAATGCAAATATACCTCAATTTCTTGTTTAAAAAAAATCGTGAAAATGTTTCCATAAACCTCGGAGAGAGTGTCCGTATCTCGAGTCGGATTGCCAAGGCAAGATTTTTTTTCCCGTTATTCAAGGTATATCCCTACACAAGTCGGGTCGTCAATCCGCATTTCAAATCAATTATAGAGAGTTTAAATTCATCAAGCGGCCTCAGCTGTGCTCCCATGAATAATACGTCTCATATAAACATAAATTAATTGGGGGAGAGTGAGATTAAATAAATAACTGCGGAATAATCCTAGCTTACGAAATTCTTCCAGTATAGAGCAGATCAGGGGGCTGACGAAGGCGGTATTTTGTCGGATCCTCCCGCCGGTTTCCGGACACCCTGCAGGAGGGATCCTTCAACAGCGATCAAGATCTCTGTCTTTCATTGGACAAATACAGACTCAGCCGTCAAACAAATACTCGCAGACATTTTCGGGAAGATGTAATACTGTACTGTATATATATATATAGAGAGAGACAGAGACAGAGAGAGAGAGAGAGAGAGAGAGAGAGAGAGAGACTCGAGAAAACACAGACCAGACTAAATGCGTGTATGTACGTATGTATGTACATGTATGTATGTATGTATGTACGTACAGTATATGGAACTGAATCCCAGGCGAGGAAAAGGGATGAGACAGACAGGAATAAGAAGCTTTTATCCATAGAGGAACACAGGGGATATACACGCCTTCGTGTATATGAACAGTATGTCTTTCCTTTTTCTTCCGTCTATTACCACTACGAATAATAATAATAATTTTATTTTTTTATTTTTATTCTTTTTTATCGCTATTCTGGCCCTTGTGTCACAGAGCGTGAGAAGAGGAGAAGTAT
>CAJPEX010007076.1:0-10794 GCA_905338405.1 Notodromas monacha | reverse complement strand
CTCCTCCCATCATATGGTACAGTAGTGCTGAATCCACTTGGTAATCAATCCTCCAGGCATGTCAAATTCAGTACATCCCACCATGGAGTAAACTACAACTCAGTCACTTGACTCTCTTCCAAGTTCCTTATTGTGCTCAACTTGAAAACAATTTTCTTCTTGTAATGGCAGAAAAAAAAGAAATGAATGTCAAAGATTTCCCCCCTCCCCATCATTGTACAGTATTACGGTACTCAATGAACTCCTCCTGCAGTCATGTCAAATTCAGTATATCCCACCATTGAGTAAACTGCATCTCAGTCACTTGACTTTCTTCTTTTCAAAATTTTTCTTTTTGTTATGACAGAAATCAAATGAAAGGAATATCGAAGATTCTCTCTTCCCCCCATCATTGTGCACTACTACGGTACACAATAAACTTGTCCTACAGTCATGTCAAATTCAGTATATCCCACCATTGAGTAAACTGCATCTCAGTCACTTGAATTTTTTATTTTTTTATTTTTATTTTTGCTATGACAGAAGTAAAATGAAAGGAATATCAAAGATTCTCTCTTCCCCCATCATTGTACAGTATTACGGTACTCCATAATCTTCTCCTGCAGTCATGTCAAATTCAGTATATCCCACNAATCTTCTCCTGCAGTCATGTCAAATTCAGTATATCCCACCATTGAGTAAACTACGGTACAGGTACAAGTACAACCCAGGCACTTGACTTCCTTCCTCCTCCTGTGTCGGTTTTAGCCCTCAGCCCGCGCCTTCCACCCTCTCATCATTTGGCTCCCCAACATTTTCACACAGTACAGTATTATAGTCCCGCAATATTCCCTCCCAGTTTCAGCTTGAACCAACGTCTGCTGTTTGTCCCTCCCTCTTTGGGAAAAGTCCGTTACCGCCCACCCTCCCCGTTAATCCCTGTCCCTCCCTCCCTCCGTCTCTAACTAGATGGGGAGGGATCTTCAGGAGCCAGCGTCTTGTTCGGGTCTCTGTCTCCGTTGGTCTTGGGTCTCACTCTCTCTCTCTCCCTATTATCTGCCATGTCACCTGTCTGTGTGTCTCTCGCTCTCTCTCCCTGTGAGGACAGAAGCCCAAGCGTCAGCCTTCCCTCCCTGTCCATGTTGATACATTCAGTTTTTGGCGGGCAAGCGACGGACGGACATGCGCGTGCCTTCATGTTATTGATTTCGTGGTACTGTACCACGCGTATTGCAGTGGTACCACATGGGATAATGAACGGTTTCACGCAATGGACCCTGGTTGCTAATGGTATTCTGTGTGTGTGTGTGTGTGCTGGATAGTATTGACTCAGCTTCAGATGAAAGACTACATAGGAAGTGGTTTTCTTCTGGGAATATGGATAAGTTGATTTCTGAAATGTGGCTCACCAGGATCAGTTTTTTTTTTTCAAGTGGAGTTTCCTGGTTGATTTATAGGTGATGTGGAAACTCTGCCTGCTTCTTAGCCCCTTTTTTGGAGAAGGCAGTTGCAAACTCTGCAGTGTTAACCTTGAAAAGTAATGTGCTTCAAAGCATCACACCTGCATGTCAGGTACTTCTGGTGAACTGCTGTGTGAAGCAACCCACACAGAAATAGTTGTGGGAAACAGCAACTCCCAGAGCACACTCCCAAAATAGAAACTTTTTTTGATGACTACTTGCATCCAGTACTGCAGCTGCAAGTCCCTCATTTCTTGTTGTGGAAAAAAAGAAGGGGTACTATAGACAGTACTTATTTCTCTTTTTTTGGGGTACATTTTTAGACCTTGCACTCAAAACTTGTCCCAACAGAAACCATATATATTCTGAACAAGGACACTGCATAATCAACATTTTGAAGGTAACAATACATGATCAAACTGTATCATTGCTTTGATTGTGTGTAGAAATAAAGGATATGACTGAAGCTTCAGCCATAATTAGGCACAGTGTTGCATTTGTGTCAATGATTATTCAACATTTTCCTTATTACTTAGCTCTGAATTTACCAAGTTTCTTTCTACATATTCCCAGCCATCTTCCTGTTCATAGGAAAAATATACAAGCACACAACCAATACCAGAGTTACAGTTTATCTTCATCTGCAATGTCAAAGAGGGTTTGTTCCCAGGTGAACCTCACAAGTTCAACTGCAATTTCAAATTTGTGTTGGTCTATTATTATTTCTTTTGCTTCTACAGAAAAGCTTGAATTTTTTTTTCTGAAAAGAAAGGGAAGAAACCGCATAGTGTGCATACCAGTCCTCCAGAATGTCTTCAATCAGTGATTCCAAATATTCAAATAGTGTCCATTTTGCAAAATTCATTCAATGCCAAGATGAGCTTTTGCCCAATAATGATCTTTTCTGGGCTACAGAAAAGTTTTGACTTGAAAAATAATGCACAAGTCACAGAGAGAAAAAAATTGGAACTCTGCAGTGATGACAATTATTGATTCCCAAGTTTTTTCTTGAATTGGCTAATTTATTTATTTATTTTTCAAGTTCAACCACAAAACCCCTGTGGAAGAAACTGTTTTCTATTGCAACTGTGTACAGAGAAGGTGTATTTCAAGATACAGTCTCTTATTAACATCAAAGGAAAGAGTACAATACTTCTCTACAGAAATCCCAGAACAGTGGCAAGCAAAAACATACAGGTCCAAAACTTGTATTGAGTGTTACTTACCCTACCTCCTTGTTTTTTTTTTACCCCTCATGCACAATTGGAGTTTCTCATCTTGGATCTCAAGGACGTGTTCTTACCTGTGTACAGTACTGTACAGTACTTTTACTGTATCCCATTTTTCAGGGTACTGTATATATAACTTAGTTGAAAGATAGTGGAACTCCCAGCAGAGACCAGGTGCTGCAGTGGTTGACTATGGGAGGTAGGATGAGGTGCTGAGAGAAAGAGAAAAAGAGGCGGGATCGCGCAACACTGGGAGCGCGGCAAAGTCCCTCCCTTTTTCCCGCCCTCTCTTCCCTCCCCTATACAGGTGGGTGGGAGTGTTGCTGAGTGAGAAGTGTAAACCGCGGTACGGTAGTTCAGTTTACTCCCGCGTGGCTCCACGTGCAGACGTATGTGCCGAAAGTACGGTGACGTTTTGTTCACTATACAGTACTGTACCTGTAATATACTGTANTATAGGTGATGTGGAAACTCTGCCTGCTTCTTAGCCCCTTTTTTGGAGAAGGCAGTTGCAAACTCTGCAGTGTTAACCTTGAAAAGTAATGTGCTTCAAAGCATCACACCTGCATGTCAGGTACTTCTGGTGAACTGCTGTGTGAAGCAACCCACACAGAAATAGTTGTGGGAAACAGCAACTCCCAGAGCACACTCCCAAAATAGAAACTTTTTTTGATGACTACTTGCATCCAGTACTGCAGCTGCAAGTCCCTCATTTCTTGTTGTGGAAAAAAAGAAGGGGTACTATAGACAGTACTTATTTCTCTTTTTTTGGGGTACATTTTTAGACCTTGCACTCAAAACTTGTCCCAACAGAAACCATATATATTCTGAACAAGGACACTGCATAATCAACATTTTGAAGGTAACAATACATGATCAAACTGTATCATTGCTTTGATTGTGTGTAGAAATAAAGGATATGACTGAAGCTTCAGCCATAATTAGGCACAGTGTTGCATTTGTGTCAATGATTATTCAACATTTTCCTTATTACTTAGCTCTGAATTTACCAAGTTTCTTTCTGCATATTCCCAGCCATCTTCCTGTTCATAGGAAAAATATACAAGCACACAACCAATACCAGAGTTACAGTTTATCTTCATTTGCAATGTCAAAGAAGGTTTGTTCCCAGGTGAACCTCACAAGTTCAACTGCAATTTCAAATTTGTGTTGGTCTATTATTATTTCTTTTGCTTCTACAGAAAAGCTTGAATTTTTTTTTTCTGAAAAGAAAGGGAAGAAACCGCATAGTGTGCATACCAGTCCTCCAGAATGTCTTCAATCAGTGATTCAAAATATTCAAATAGTGTGCATTATGCAAAATTCATTCAATGCCAAGATGAGCTTTTGCCTTATGATCTTTTCTGGATTTTACTTGAAAAAGAATGCACAAGCCACAGAGAGAAAAAAATTGGAACTCTGCAGTGATGACAATTATTGGTTCCCAAGTTTTTTCTTGAATTGGCCAAATTATCTTTTTTTCAAGTTCAACCACAAACCCCCTGTGGAAGAAACTGTTTCCTATTGCAACTGTGTACAGAGCAGGTGTATTTCAAGATACTGTACAGTCTCTCATGAACATCAAAGGAAAGAGTACAAAACTTCTCTACAGAAATCCCAGAACAGTGGCAAGCTAAAACAAACAAGTCAAAAACTTGTAATGAGTGTTACTTATCCTACCTCCTTGTTTTTTATTTTTACCCCCATGCACAATTGGAGTTTCTCATCTTGGATCTCAAGGACTTGTTCTTACCTGTGTAAAGTACAGTACTTGTACTGTATCCCATTTTTTCAGGGTATATAGAACTTAGTTGAAAGATAGAGGAACTCCCAGCAAAGACCAGGTGCTGCAGTGGTTGACTATGGGAGGTAGGATGAGGTGCTGAGAGAGAGAGAAACAGAAAAAGAGGCGGGATCGCGCAACACTGGGAGCGCGGCAAAGTCCCTCCCTTTTTCCCGCCCTCTCTTCCCTCCCCTATACAGGTGGGTGGGAGTGTTGCTGAGTGAGAAGTGTAAACCGCGGTACGGTAGTTCAGTTTACTCCCGCGTGGCTCCACGTGCAGACGTATGTGCTGAAAGTACGGTGACGTTTTGTTCACTATACAGTACTGTACCTGTAATATACTGTACTGTACTGCAGTGTTGTTACCCAACCCCTTTGGGCCCATGGACCAGCAAATTTCCAAAATATTTTCTGAACACTGGCAAAGTTTAATAAAATATTTGCAAACCCAAAAAAATAGTGGCAGGTATTCAAAAATTGTGCCTTCTTTTGTAAAAATTGAGTTAAGAACTAATAAATTTGCTGCAGTGAAATGTTTAAAGAAAAACAAGCTTGAAAAAAGGGTTCTCAGTATGAAAAATTAAAATTTGTTTCACCAGGTGAAAATTTTTCTGATTTTTTTTGGTGGAAAAACCAAATTTTATTTTTTATTAGATAATTTCAACTGCCTTTTTGAAATGTCAGATAAAGATACCAGACTTCAATTGCTACTTTTTGAAAGTTTTGTTATGCTGAAAAGAAAATTTCTCTTGGACCATGGGTTGGGAACACTGCTGTTCTGTACTGTAAAGTTACAAAAGGTAGGCTCAAAAATATTTTGATCATAGTGCAGTGACTTAAATTTATGTCATTTTAGGAAACAATTCATTTTAGCCAGATTACTTTCAAGTTTCAATAACANTCTAGATTAGTTAATCATTCCATATTCTTTACAGCAGATTTTCTTCACAGATTCATTTAGGTTAGGCTCTTTTGGAATTTACCTCTTGTTATTTGAGTCTCAGTATGATTATTATTACTATAATCAATTTTAGTAAGGACTTCCTTGTAACAAGATCCTACTGTTTCACATGGTTCAGATATTTTAATGAATTTAGCAGTTGTTCATTTTTATGCCTCAGAATCTGATGATTGATTTGTGGTTTCATTTACTGTAGACTCTCATTATTAATTATTCTTTTGAGATTCATGTTGTTATGGCTGCCATGTTATTTGAGTTTTCATATGATAAGTATTATTATTATTTTCCAGTGACTAAATTGTGGTAACAGTTTTCTTGTAACCAGATTATTTAGCTTTATTTATTTTGATGGCATTTTAATGTTATTTAATTTTTCACATGATAAAAACAGTACTGTATTATTATTTCTGTCCAGTAGATAAGTGGTGGTACTGTACTGTAACAGCTTTCTTGAGACCTGATGATCCTTTTGCTTTATTTATTTTGATGACATTTTTATGTCATTTGAGTTTCACATACAAATTACTGTACTGTATTGTTATTTCTGTCCAGTGAATAAGTGATGGTACTCTAATAGCTTTATTGTGACCAGATCCTTTTGCTTCATCTATTTTGATGGCGTTTTCAGTTTTTAATTTTACCTCTGGGTTTGAAAGTTAAACAATGGATTAATTATTCCATAAACTGCAGACTTTAATAAAAATGGATTCTTATGTTAGGTTCCTGTGGTGTGGCTGCAATTTTATTTGAGTTTTCATATGATTATTATTTTTAGTAAATACATATGAAGTGAGACCCCCACATGCGGACACCTTGACCTGTGGACAATTCAACATAGGGACACTTATTTTCTAATTGGAAATTCATAAAAAAGACCCAACATGAGGACACTGACCCAACATAGGGACATTTTGTGATGAAATTGCAAATACATTTCAGGCCAAATTACAAGAAACAGATATTTCCAACCCTAAAATTGATGCAAGAAAAGTTCTTGGGCATTTCTCTCACCAATTTACCATCCATTTATCTAATTAAAAAAAGTACCTCCAGTAGAGAGGAACTTCCATCTTTTTTTTCACTTGAACGCTATGTTTTACAGAGAATGCCAACATTTCTGTGTACAGTACTCCACAGAGGTATCAGGATTCAATTCCCCAAATGTCCGTATTGCGTTGGAATACATTGATTTGAATCAGTTTAAATTGGGAGACAATTTTTATTTTCATGGAATTATGATGGGTATTTTGTACGTGAAACACCAATTAAAATCTATATAATGTAGGTCTAAGGGAAAATGAGACTCAACTTAAGGACATTTCGACTTGGGGACACTCTTGATGCACCAATTATGTCCGCATCTCGGGGTCTCACTGTACAGTAATGGCAGTGGCTTTCCTGTGACAATAAGATGCGTCTGTTTTAGTTATTTCGGTGAAATTTACATTTGTTTATTTTGCATTATGATCTTAGTGTAGTGTCCATAAGATCAAGGAATTGCTTCCTGGCCTAAATGCGTAACCTCGGTACTGTGCAAAGTACCGGCATTGTACTGACATGACCTGACCTCGACCTAACTTGCGAGCGGATGGTCTCAAATTATTCCCAAAGGTCAAGTTTCCGTTCTCATTTATTTTGTACTTTATTGCACTTTCCACCGAGTTTGTGCCCAGGGAAAGCGATGGGATGGAATTTGATGTGTCATCAAATTGCAATATGGGTTTATCATTTATTCGAAGGCTTGGTTCATCTCCTTTTGCCAGAATCTTCAGAGTTTGTTTTAGTTTCTTTTTGGAGTCATATTTCTTGGTGTCAATGTGATATGATTCTGATGTGTGTTTGACACTGACCCTCGCGAGGATCTCTGAATTGGGAAAACTGAGAAGGATCCTTCCTGCAGACAATTCTGCACAAACTACCAGGTGAGTGGGGATGTCATGACATCATTGAAGTTTATTTTGCCTGAATGCCTTAAATTAATTGCTGTAAAATCAGACATACTTTAACCTGAATT
The DNA here is from genome assembly GCA_905338405.1 of Notodromas monacha. Classification (NCBI taxonomy): domain Eukaryota; kingdom Metazoa; phylum Arthropoda; class Ostracoda; order Podocopida; family Cyprididae; genus Notodromas; species Notodromas monacha. Next base: position 3,368 of record CAJPEX010007076.1, on the reverse strand, counting down.
ATTCTGGACCTAAATTAGATGATAGGAATCTCATTTAGTAAAATAATCCAAGGTAGAATTGATGTACATTTTGTAAAAGATAATTGTTGAGGAAAATTTCTTGAAAAAGATGAGCCCATAATTTCTTTGAACATTGTGCATTTCTTCAGTACAGATATTATTCTGATTTCTCTCATTTGTCAAGTCACATATCTTGACAGAGAAAATGCCCTAATCTGGTTAGTTGTCACATGCAAGTTACTCTGAAATTTTTATTATTATTTTTAATCCTCACAAATCATTACTGATTTTTGTTCAAACACATTTATTGCCCATTTCCCCTTCTTTTTTTCAAATGTACTGTATTTAATCAAGTATACCACTATTCCCACATGCACACCTTGAGTAAGATGCTCTTCTGGATTATTCATCTTAAAATTTGGATGAAGAAAAAAATTCCTGATTTAAATGCACACCCCAGTTTTAATGCCCTAAAGCTTCAAATAATTTAAACATGAAACCCACCAGAATTTAAATTTTGACATAAATTAAAATCTGGATTTGATTAGTTTTCATTTGTTTAGCCGTTGTTTGTTAAAATGGTTCCAACATTTCTCAATAAATTTGGATGAAAAATTCCTGATTTGAATTCACACCCCATTTTTAATGCCCCAAAGCTTTAAATAATTTAAACATGAAAGCCACCAGAATTTAAATTTTGACATACATTAATTCTGGATTTGATTAGTTTTCATTTGTGTAGACCTTGTTTGTTAAAATGGTTCCAACATTTCCCAATAAATTATTCATGATGCGCACATGAAGTTTAAAATGTTTGCCAAATTTTACACCCATTTACTATCACTTTTTTTCCTTGGTATTTAGGAACAATTAATTTTAGTACTGTATGGTAAATATGGTATAATTCCACTTACAGTATTCACTTTAGGACAGGAGTCACTGAGGGTTAAAAAAAAATAAAGATGGACTCTCTATAACAGAAACCAAGGGGCCAAAAGCAAAATTTGTTGTTGAGAACTTGTATGAAATGGGGAAAACTTCATTCCACAGAGAAACTAGTTGTAGAGCGAGTCCACCTGTAGTTTATGAGGATAGTAAAGTAAAAATAAAAAAACATGATTATAGAATGTAACAAATATTTTACACTTGACATTTTCTACGCGCCTGATTGACTTGAAAACCGTCATTGGATTTTTTTTATTCACGATATCCCTTTTGGACGGGGATTTTATAATCATTTTTTCCTGTAGAAAATTCCGAATAACGAGAATAAGTTTCAGGGGTCATCAAAAAATTAATGAAAATGTCGATGTTCTCAATGTCACACGTAATTCACAAAATTAAAAAAAAACCGCTGTTTTACTCCTTTATTTGTTTTGTTTTNCAAGTTTTGGGTCAATAAAAATGGGGTGTGCATTCAACTCAGGAATTGTTTTTCATCCACATTTTAGGATGAATAATCCAGATGTGCAACCCCCTTTAGTGCAACCCCTTGTTTAATGCCAGAAAATGTGCCAGGACAAAGAATGGTACTAAACTGAAATTCTGGTGGGTTTAATGTTTACAAAATTTCAAGTTTTGAGTCAATAAAAATGGGGTGTGCATTCAACTCAGGAACTGTTTTTTGTCCAAATTTTAGGATGAATAATCCAAATATGCAACCCCCAATTTAGTATAAAGCTTTGTTTAGTGTCAAAAAATGTGCCCAGCAGAACAAGTAATGGCACTAAACTGAATTTTTCTGGTGGGTTTCATGTTCAAAATATCTCAAGATTTGGGGCATTAAAAATGGGGGGTGCAATTAATTAAGGAATTGTTTTTCATCCCAATTTTAGGATGAATAATCCAAATGTGCAACCCCCCAATTTAGTGCAACCCCTTGTTTAATGCCAGAAAATGTGCCAGGACAAGGAATGTCACTAAATTAAAATTCTGGTGGGTTTCATTTTTAAAAAATTTCAAGTTTTGGGTCAATAAAAATGGGGTGTGCATTCAACTCAGGAATTGTTTTTTGTCCAAATTTTAGGATGAGTAATCCAGATGTGCAACCCCCCAATTTAGTGCAAACCCCTGTTTAATGCCAGAAAATGTGCCAGGACAAATAATGGTACTAAATTGGAATTCTGGTGGGTTTCATGTTTAAAATATCTCAAGTTTTGAGTCATTAAAAATGGAGTGTGCATTTAACTCATGATTTGTTTTTCATCCAAATTTTAGGATGAATAATCCAGATGTGAAACCCCCAATTTAGTGCAAACCCCTGTTTAATGCCACAAAATGTGCCAGGACAAAAAAAATGGCACTAAATTTGGGGTTGACTTAGTGCCATTGTTTGTCCTGGCACATTTTGTGGTATTAAACAAGGTTGACACTAAATTGGGGGAATTGTGTGAAAATAAAATCCATTTGAAGGCTTCTAACATAGGTAAAATGGACTTTATTGCACAATTTTAGGCCATTTAGTCTGTTTTATAAAAGACAGAGCCAGGCAAAATAGTTCAAGGGTCATATGAACTATTATTTTATTGCATTCAAATTTATTTTATACTTCAGTACAGAATACATCAGATTTTTTTTTACATACTGGGCCCAGTAGGAAGAGTGGAACTGTTTCTTGCAGTTTTGTATCAACCTTTCAGTAAAAGCAAATAATTCCAACATCATCTTTGGTGATTTTACAATTTGTTGTAGAGGTACTTTCTGTTTTTGAGATGTTCTTTGCTGTGGAAGACATTCAAATTAAGCAACCCAATTGCATTTAAATTTGGAAATACTGTATTAATTTTTTACTTATCCTGAGCATGGTCATATGAATCTCAATAATAGACTGATAATATCCCTAGAAATATGCCTTAATTTATCTGATTTTGGCCCATTTTTTTCAGCAAGGACAGGAAGAGTTTTGTGGCACTAAGTGAATTGGTACTAAATTGTGGTTTCCCTTAAGAACACAATGGAGGAAGATTTTTTTGCAGGGAAATTTGTGGTGTTATGGAAGGATGGCACTAATTTGATGAGCACTAAATTGAGGGTTGACTTTATGGTACAGTATATAAAAATAGTTGACCCCTTTTGAAGCATGAAGGCCTGTATATTGCATAAACTTTAGTACAATATACAGGCCTTCATGGATTTGTTGTGAAGAGATTCTGTTGTACTTCGTTGTCAAAATAAAACAAATGCGGAAAAGTCATGAAAAGGTGGCTTCTTTTTCACAAATGCTTTTTTTTAAATGTCCCTCAATTTTTTAACCAGTTGAAGGTTCCATTTACTGTATTATAAACAGGACTTTTGTTGTCAAAAGAAAGAAAAATTAGGCATGGATTCAACCCTAATCCATTGCCATAATTAGGGTCAAATTGCAAATT
>CAJPEX010007074.1:0-10803 GCA_905338405.1 Notodromas monacha | reverse complement strand
ACTCCTATATCACAAAATACTGGTAACATTTCTGAAAATTATCAAGTAAATAGCCTCCCAGCAGAATACTTAACTTATACACCCCAAGAACAAGCTGCCTATTTACAAAGGACCATCAATGAAACGCGAAAGAACATTATTAAATACCGGAATGAACTCCCTAATGCTAGCGCTAAACGAGCAGACGCCATCAGACATCAGATTAGTCAATTCGAATCTAACATTGAAGAACTTTCAGAAATGGAAAAGGATATCCAAGCTAGCTTGAAAATTATTGCCAATGCTCAAAGAGCCTTAACAGAGAAAAATAATATCTTGGTTTCTCGAATGCTCCAACAACAGGCAATTGAAAGAACCATGAAATTAAATGAAACCAGTGAACTACGGAAATCAGTTCTTACGAATACATTAATGGGCACGCTAGAGGTTCCTACCCCAGAAGAAATGGTAGTGTGGAATCAAGCCCAAGGTAGAACCCCTCTAGCTTCTAACTCTCAAATTACTAATGCCTTTAATAATAACATGTCCATGTTATCAGGTGAATGTAATTCTTTGTCATGGAGCTCGTGGTATTCTAGGTTCTTAATTACTATTAATTCGAACCCCTTAAGCGACGCACAGATTAAAAATCTGCTATTGTCCAAACTAGAAGGAAAAGCCCACAAAATAGTGAGGGCTAACAAGGAATTAATGTACGAACCATATCCTGTCATTGTTAAATTTCTACGAAAACATTTCGCCTCAGAAGATTTAACCAATGGTCTAGCCACCTTAGATTGTATCCGCCAAGAAGAAAATGAAAAGGTTATCGATTTTGCTTTAAGACTAGATTTAGCAGCTGTAAAACTTGACTCGGATCATACTCCAGAAGTCAAAGTGCTTCGCCAAGATGGTATGAGAACCCTAGTTGCCAATCCTTTATATGAGCAGGAAGAGATCAAAGCTCAATGTCGAAGTGCTTTTCTGGCTGAAATAAAATTGAATAAATTTATTAAAGGATTATTACCTCATATTCAAGCAAGAATGAGTGAAATACCAGATACTTACGAAGAAGCTGTAGAAAAGGCTCTTAAAGCAGAAAAACTACTAATAGTAACCGGACAATTACATTATGCATGCGACAATTTTTCTTTGGCCACTGATGCAACTAAAAATAACCCTGCTGCTAATCCTCGTGACAGGAATTCATCCAATCGCTCTAATCAAACGCCACTGTCATCACAAGCTTGTTATTCCTGCGGGAAATATGGACACTATGCTACTAACTGTCCCACTCCAAAAAATCGTAACCCTAATCCTGTCCGATTCTCTAATTATCCTGCTCAAAGAAACTATCAACAGCAGAGTAGGGTTCCCAATAGGAGGCTAGACGGACGAATGGTGGCCCCATGGGCCAATAGACCTAGACCAGGAGTAAATCCCTGGCTACCGGTACAATATCCAATACAATATCCGTCTCAGGTTCAAAGAACTAAACCAGCGGGGCAAACGACCCAAGCAGCTGCCGCAGGACGTCAACCTGCCCGCGGCTATCCTTCCTTAAGAAGGGGAACTCCTACTAGAACGCGCCGTCTGTCAGGTCGACGGGGAGGTCCAGTTAAAAGAAATAATTATATTAATATTAATCAGGATGAAATTCCTGAATATGTAGATTATAACGATCCATTTTACAATACTACTGAAAATTTAATTCAGCTAGAGGAATATCCTCAAGACAATGCCGAATACAATGGTGGGGAAGATCCCTATTATCAAGGATTTGTTCCGACTGAAGAATATTATGAAACCGATGCTTATGAATATTACTATCAAGATCAAGGTTCAGAAGCTCCTGAAGAAGAATATTACGAATGCAATAACACCAGTGAAGCAAACCAGGGAAACGATTATTAACCGGGACCGCCAAGATTTTGCGTCTCCCGGTTGTACCTATATCTTTGTATTTCAACAAACCACCAATTAAATTATTAATTGATACAGGATCCGAAATATCTTTATTAGATAATTCCCTAAACTCAAGTGTACCATTTCCTAGCAACGTAGTCATTAATACTTTGAAAGGAACTAGTATACCCGCCTTAGGATCAGTTAATGCTCCTATCATTTACGATAATACCATTATTAATAGGTGCTCTTTCCTATTAATCGAAAATATAAAAAATCCTAATTTTGATGGAATATTAGGTTCCAATTGGCTGAAAAATAGCCTTGCAAAAATTTGCTATGAAACCAACAATGTTATAGTACGTGATTCTTACATCCCTTTTTCATTAACAGAATCCAAGCTACGTAATTTTCAAATAGAAAGTGACCCAAGCTTTAAACTATATCCCATTCGGCAAGAAATTATTCCTGCTCACTCTCATGCCCTACTACAATTGAAATTATCTCAAGAAAATGCTAAACGTTTTAAAAATAAAGAAATATTAATAAATCCTGCAATAGGTCCGGACAATGATGTAATAATAGGAAGATCTCTGTCTAAGGTATCTAAAGATGGATATGTTTATGTATTTTGTATTAATTTAGAAGAAAAAGATGCTAAGTTAAATCCTTCATTAAACATAGCTTCAGCAGAATTATTCAATGAAGAATATTTAGTTGCTAATGTGACTCAACTCGATGAAGTGCACCCTGATATACATATCCATGGTGTTGAAGATGAAACTGAAGAAACGACGGAAACAATGATCCAGTCTAGTTTAAATAAATCTAAATGTCCAAATCATTTGAAATCACAAGTAAAACAATTTTTAGATAAATATGCAGATGTATTAGCACGAAGAACGGATACTTTAGGTTTATGCGAATTATATCGACCAACTATTCCTTTAGATACCACTGAGCCTATTAATACCAAGCAATATCATATTCCCCATTTTCAAAGAGACATTATGAACAAGTTTGTAGAAGATATTAATAATCAAGGAATTGCTTGTCCTTCGACTTCTCCATATAATTCCCCAACATTAATGGTTAGGCCCGGATAATGATGTAATAATTGGAAGATCGCTGTCTAAGGTATCTAAAGATGGATATGTTTATGTATTTTGTATTAATTTAGAAGAAAAAGATGCTAAGTTAAATCCTTCATTAAACATAGCCTCAGCAGAATTATTTAATGAAGAATATTTAGTAGCTAATGTGACCCAACTTGATGAAGCGCACCCTGATATACATATCCATGGTGTTGAAGATGAAACTGAAGAAACAACAGAAACAATGATCCAGTCTAGTTTAAATAAATCCAAATGTCCAAATCATTTGAAATCGCAAGTAAAACAATTATTAGATAAATATGCAGATGTATTAGCACAAAGGACGGATACTTTAGGTTTATGCGAATTATATCAACCAACTATTCCTTTAGATACCACTGAGCCTATTAATACCAAGCAATATCCTATTCCCCATTTTCAAAGAGATGTTATGAATAAGTTTGTAGAAGATATGAATAATCAAGGGATTGCTTGTCCTTTGACTTCCCCATATAATTCCCCAACTTTAATGGTAAAAAAGAAAGATGGAGGTTGGAGAATGATAGTCGATTTTAGAAAGTTAAATGATCATGTAATAACTGATCCGCACCCGTTGCCTAGAATTCATCAAATTTTTGAAGAATTAGGAAAGGCCAAATATTTTACCGCACTTGATTTGTTGCATGGATTCTATAATTTAGTAATTCATCCAAAAGACAGACATAAAACTGCGTTTTCCACACCCTCAGGGCACTATGAATTCATACGGTTGCCCACGGGTCTAAGGAATTCTCCTAGCATATTCCAAAGAATGATGAATTTGGTACTTGATGGCTGTTTAGGAAATTATGCATTTATTTACATCGATGATATTGTCATATATTCTCCCAATGCTGAATCCCATGTTAAACATTTAGAAAATGTATTTATTCGTCTTAAAAAAGCGGGACTAAAAGTTAAATTTAGTAAATGTCAGTTTTTCCTAGACGAAATAGAATATTTAGGATTCATGATCAGCACCAAAGGAATCCGAATAACGGAGAGTAAATTAAAAGCTGTCCGTGAATTTCCTACGCCTACAAATGTTAAAGGCGTACAAGCTTTCTTGGGATTAACAGGTTATTTCAGATCCCATATTGAAAATTACGCTACGTTAGCCAAACCTCTCCATAATTTATTAAAGAAAGAATTGCGATTCCACTGGGGAAAAGAACAAGAAAAATCCGTGGAAAATTTAAAAGAATGCTTAATGACGGCTCCTGTTTTAGCCTTCCCCGATTTCTCCCAACCTTTTATTTTAACCACTGACGCATCCAATATAGCCATAGGAGCTGTATTAACCCAAAAGGATGGAAAAAAGGAAAAGTTAATTGGTTGTGTGTCTAGATCTTTATATGCTACTGAAAGTAAATACCCTAATAAGGATAGGGAGATTTTAGCTGTATTTTACGGTGTACAAAAGTTTAGATCCTTTTTGTGGGGTTATCCTTTTGTAATTAAAACAGATCATATAGCTATCCCTTTCTTAAGTAAACAGCGTCATAGTGATAGTCAATGAGCCATTAAATGGTTTATGACTTTAAATGAATATAATTACACTGTCGAGTATAAAAAGGGAAAGAATATCCCTCACGCGGACGCACTATCCAGATACCCTCCGGTATCCAAATTATGTAATTATCTAGCTCCATCTTACTTTTTAGATGATTTAAAACCTTACGTACCATTGGAATTGATATTAAATTATTTAAAAATTATTCCCAGACATCAATGGCCCACAGGAAAAGATTTTCTTGAAAGAGAAGGATTATTATATAAAAATACAGAAACCGGTGTCAAAGTATGGATCCCCCCAGAATTAAGAAGATATATAATTGAATTATATCATAACACTCCAGCTTCGGGACACCCTGGTATTGATAGAACTATTTTTGCCTTAAAAGAAAAATTCTATTGGATAAATCTAGAGCGAGATGTGAATGATTTTGTAAAAAATTGTGATATATGTCAAAAATATAAAACATATCGACATAATACTCCTATGATGTCTATGCCCATTCCTTCAAAATGTTTCGAAGAGGTTAGTCTAGATTTAGTAGGACCCGTACCTGCAAGTTCAGCAGGAAATAAATTTATCCTTGTGATACAAGATCGATTATCAAGATGGATCACTTTTATCCCACTAAAAAATGCTACTGCAGAAGTTGTATCTAAAACGTTTCTAGACAATTGGGTTTGCCAATTCGGTGCCCCTAAAATAATATTAACTGATAGAGGTACGAACTTTTTGTCCGCGGTATTTAAAGAATTATCATTTGCCTTAGGCAGTAATGCTCGCACAACTACAGCTTATCATCCCCAAGCTAACGGACAAAATGAGAGATCCCATAAAGAATTACATGAATACCTAGCTATTTATTTAGATCCAAAAAATAGAGATAAGTGGGATCATCTAGTTAAATTAGCTGCATGGGTACACAATACCTCTAAACATGAATCAATTCAATTGTCCCCATATGAATTGGTAACGGGTCAGAAACCTAATTTAAATTGGGTCCCATGGAACGTCACCGACACTGATGATTATGTTAACATCGAAGACTTCATTGCTAAGAAAAATGAAAAACTGAACTCTCTTTGAGAAAAGGCTAAATATATAATTGAAAAACGTCAAGAAGCCTATCTCTCTAGATTAAATAAAAATACAAAACCCCCTACGTATAAAGTTGATGACTTAGTTCTATTAAGAACTCATGATTTCCTTACCTATGTTGGAAGAAAGTGGTCTCAAAAATACAAGGGCCCATATTTGATTACACAGGTAATAAATCCTGTATCGTATCGAATAAAAGATCCTAGTTCAAATTGGTCCGACATAGTACATGTAAGTTATTTAAGACCTTATTATAATCCTAAAATACAATTAAATCGTCTTCCTTGTAACGATAACGTTTCCACCCGTGTATGTCCTCCTTCGTCCGATCGATCAGAAACTATTAGAAATCAACCCAATCCAGTCATAATTGATGAGGAAACTTTTGAAGATGGAGTAGATGAAGAAGACCAATTAGAAAATTATAATGATATTCCTCGTAAGAAAAAACCTATTCAAGATATTAATACAAAACCTGTTGAAATATTACCAAATGAAAATCAAGCTATAGAAAATTCTCCTTTAGTAGGAACTCCTTTACAACCATATACAAGTCCTAAAGTACCTTCAGCACCTTCAAGACGTTTAATTGATATGGCTAAAAAATTTTATAGAGGTACGAAAGAATTTGTTGAATCATTGACCGATTCTATTGGAGATGAATTTGTAGAGGAGGAGCCGACCTTTAAGAAGACCTTTGCAAAAGGATTAAGAATTACTCCAGTGAGGGACAGAGAGCCATACGGACCCCGAGCACTTTCTGGATTGGACACTAAAAACATCCTCCCAACAAGAACACGTCAAGGACGAAACGCAATTGACCTCATCGTTGAAAAGCAAAGGGAAAAGAGACAACAAGTACTCGACGCCAAAAGATTGGTTCCGGCTTTGGATTCATCTACTGAGGAAGAAAAAGCAACTACTGAAAAAGTATTTGACAGCCCAGATGAAGTATAAAGGCATGTATCCACTCTATTTATTGATTACTTTAAATATAGTGGTACAATCAATAATAATAGAAGAACTGCCCGAAAATAAAGGAATTATTGGAAATGATAAGCAGACTAATATTTTATCTCCAATAAGAAGATTTCCGGGAAACAAAGGTATAACCTTTTCTGAAATGTACCCCATATGTATTCCTAAGACTAAATGGACAATTGAGAAAACCTTCCCTATAGGAGAAATACAAATAAAGATTAATAAAATGAGTGAAGATTTAGCAAAGTATTTAAAATCTATTTCTACTCCTGATTATATTCGACAAGTCAATTTACTAGTTGAAGGAATCCAACCCTCCTTAAATACATTAATAGCAACCAGTACTTCGTTATTTGAAAAAGCATTCATATATGAGAAAATTCCGTCGAGAGCTTTTTCCTTCTTTTCAGAAAAGGCTTTGCGAAAAAGATTAGAGACAACTATAGCTGAAGGAGCGTCTTTTACTACTAATCGTGTAAAATTACATACACCAACCGCTGATGATTATTTTAAAACCTTGAATAAATTAATAGAAAAATTTAATAGCCTGAATGCTACTATGCGTACCAATTATTCTAGTGATGTGTTTGAAACAGTTACATTAACTATGCACACTCAATTAAATAATCTAAATCTAGTATTGAGAACTATAGAAAACAAGATAGAATACAGAAATGATCTAAGATTCCCCAATGAATTAATTACTCCTAATAACATTAAAAATGCATTAAATAAATTTTTAGCAACTGAGGGCAGTGCTTTATCCGCCGCTGAGCTAATTAATATCCTGCATACTAATCCGTTAACTATTGGAGTATTTACGGGATGCAACACAAACTCCTCCTCAACTCTCCCTGATTCCTGTGTTTATCATATCTTAGCTATCGTGCCTATTTTAACAGATGGATCATTTTTTAATCTATTTAGAGTACAACGATTTCCTATTTCTGAAGACACCTATCTAGGAAATCCCAAATGGAAACAAGTAAGGATAAAAGATGATTTCATACTGATGAATAATGATAAGATACTAGGTTTAGAATTTGAAGAATTACCTAATTGCGTAGATTCGATTGACTTTTCGAGATGCCAACTATGTAAATTCAATATAATACCTAACAGACCTGCTGATGAATGTTTAATATCTATTTAAAAAAATAGAGAAGAAAAGGAAGTTAATCAAAAATGTGTTCTAGAGAAGATTTCAACTCCCGAGAGTAAATTTGTCAGATTAGATGATGACGAATTTGCATTTATAAACCCAAGGGAGAGCCGAATTACTCAATATTGCCCTAATCAAGGTAATGGACCAACGCAGAATTCATATGAATTACCCCTGAGCGGAATTATGCAATTTCATAATTCTTGCCGCTATACTTTAATAAACGGGCCTATTTCTGATACCATTACCAATTTTGATATAGAAGGAGTTGAGCTTAAAACTGTTACAGAAATTACCCCCGAAAACGAAAATAGAAAAGTAATAAATGATATCAGTGAGGTACAACTTCATTTTCGCAATTTTGGTTATATTTATTTAATGGGTCTTTCTGTAACTTCACTCATAATAATGTGCTGTTTATTATATTTCTGCTATGCTAAAATACGTGTATATTTAGTAAGGAGAAGAGCTAATCAAATGATTCAAGAAATTGATAGCATTGAGTTAATGCCCCCTAGACCTACTAGAATATACCCGTCAATTAAATTTGTTTAAAAGAAATAAAAATCAAAAGAGATTTTTACTGTACAGATCCTACTGTTGGAATTCAATCACACACCAACAGTACGAACCGTACAACATAAACCTCCCAATCCCACATATGCCAACCGGTCTCTCCTGAGGATTTCCTTGTTCCATGAGTTCGACGTTAATCTCTCTGGCTGTTCTGGATTCAGTCATGAACTACTGAACATTCTTGTAGAATTCATTCCAAATCCAGAATACCAAAGAGCATTCTAGATCAATTGACGACGATGTAAAGTATGAAAGCTAGCACATATTGCTCGGACGTCAGAGAATTACAACGCTCTCGCCACAAGTGCTAATATTCGAAGCTTTAGAAGGTGAAACAGATCCCCAGATTGGTCTGCTTCAGCTAGGTGTCACTACGTTAAACGTGAAACACCAACTGATGCAAACGAACCTCTGGAACCCCTGTCGAGATTCGAACTCAGATCACCAAATGTTGTTGAAAATGTGCAGCAGCGCCTACCGATTCGGCTATACGTGTTTGGACGAATTACAAAGTCAGTTCGCAAGACTATAAAGGCAGTGAAAATTTTGGCTCTATTGAAAAGGCCCATAAGACCATTCAGAGTTACTCGAGCGGAAAAGTGCAAAATGAGGGGTCCGCCGTCATAAAACTCAACACGGACTCGAGACTTGCGCAGAAGCGGAGTAGCAATAAAACGCAGTCGAAAATCGGTCGCCTAACAAATAGCGTGAAAAAGAATATACGTAATTTCCCTAGTAAATAATGATACGTGTATCTCCGAAAAATTTGTTATAGCAACTAAAAATAAAATTTGTATCCAGATATGTATTTACATCTACAAGCATGTATATTTGTTTCAAACATCGTGAAAAAATGTGGTGAAGGAAAATTTATATATATGTATACCTGTATCATATACCAAGAGAACTATTGGAAAAAAATGACTAAAAAACAACAATTCCCATATGGAACAAAATTGTCTTTTTATTGTTCGCATAACATTCTCCTGCCTTTTGCGCGACAACTGAAAGCTCACGCGTCTGACGCCGGTTCCGAAACGAAGGGGACTAATGCGTTTGGCGCATCCTCCAGCTGTCCCATTGCGCGTATTTTATTTCTATCTTGAGAATTTATCACTCGCGAAAACCGAACATGTTCTTTTTCTCCGTTTCGCAGACTCTGAAACATTTTGAACACTTCCGCGCAATCTTTTGTTATTTTTACTTTATTTTTGACTATAATGCCATCACTTGACATTATAGAAGCCGAAGAACCAAATTGTTTTATATTTTCGCCGCGAACGGTAGCCGGTGACAATGCGCGCAGATCAATACTCTCTAGTCCTGAGTCGTCGCGATCAATACGGCCAAGACTTGAATTAGATATTTCACTGACGACCCCTTGCAGTTCGATGACCTCCGGTGTAGAAGTCCTGACCTCATTTGTTGGTACCTGCGAGTATAAAGTATATCAGAAAATAATTCCTTTTCTTGATATATACCATACTCACCTCCAAATAATCTTCTCGCCGTCTCTGATGCCTCGTATACCGTCTGACATAGTACATTATGAGCACTGAACTTGCTCCCACGAACATTCCCACTATCATCAAAATCATAACAATTACTCCAGAAATTCCCGCAGCAACGTGATCAAAAAATTCATCAGTTTTTGATTCCACTGTTGAGTTGAGATGTACGTTACGCGGTTTTATTTTATTATTTTTCGGAGTTGATGTTTCGATGATTTTTGATGATGCTGCTATTGTGGGAAATGTCATAATGTCATTGACGGGATGGGCCGTGACTGAAAAGGAATCGTCAATGGATGCTGAAGACGAGGTCGAAATCGCCGGAAGAATCGGAGTAGTAATCACTGTACTTTTCTCCGACAACGGCAGTTGAAGAATGCAGCGACCACCCACAACTTCAATGGACGAAGAGTTCTTTTCGCACTGCACATCACGATCCAGCAAAATCGTCTGTGAAAAATTTCTCTATGATTGAATGACGCGTAGATTTTATTATTATACTTACTTTGACTTGGTTGAATTCTGCGCAATCAAAGTCGATTTTAGAACCAACCAATTTAACAACCCCCTCATAGGCAGAAACTCGACGAGACCCTTCTTTGCATAAATCTTTGCATGTCCAGGTCCCGTCTAACTCCATGCAATTTTCATCTATAGCATTTACATTAAATTTGTTAAAAACTATACAAACAGCAATAACGAAAAATTTGAGAGCCAACATTTTCGAACCACAAGATGAAAATTCCCCGAAGTGTTTCACTGGGAAAAGCCAAAACAGCAATGATGAAAAGGGTTAAAATCCGTACCTGAAAATTGGTGAATGCAAATTCTCACCGTAATGTGAAACAGAGGCAGGAAACAGCAAAGTTGCACTTTTCTCACTTTTTTGAGATTAAAAGCACTTTGTTCAAACAAAGTTGTAGAGCAAACGACACCATACGG
>CAJPEX010007071.1:0-10813 GCA_905338405.1 Notodromas monacha | reverse complement strand
AGCATAAGATCCTGTCCATATTGTTTCATTACTTTAAAGTCCTATTCAAGAGGGGAACCACTTACATCAATGGAAAAACATTACAAATGATGCAGAAGCTTATGATATTGCAATCAGGGATCTAAAAAAAGAAGACAAGAATCCACAGTAGTTATGAGATACCTCACAGCTAGTTTAGAGCAAGTATCAGTTGTCACATTACAGAATCACAAAGAACAAAGGTATTTCTCTAATTGTGTGGAATCAATTGCATGGTTGCTCAAAAATTGTGGAGTTTCTGGTAACTCGTTCTGGTAGATTTGATTAGGAAGAAACTACCAATACAAGTACAGGTTCAATGGAGTTAAAGCTGTTGACAAAAATTTTTGAAAGGGGGAGAAATTCTTTATCCTTTGGGAGAATTACCAAATTCTCGCCTGCGGTGTTCCCCTGCAGTTTGGGACTATCATTCATTTTTGCTTTTGCTCTTTGTCACGTTCTTTGTGGGTTTAGCCTAAAAATTGGTAGCAGAAGGTTTTAATTTAAATTAAAATTATTTCAAATGGGAAGAAAATAACTCATAAATAAATATCTGAATTGAAAGAAGTGTTTTCTCAACCAAGTTCCTGCTAAGTCAACAACATGGTAGGTCAAGCTGGTTGTCCTAAACGCAGAACTTCAACAGGTATTGTAAGTACCAAAATACACAATGAACCCCATGACAACCCACAACCAAACTCCCGAGATGATCCTGAAATATCTCCTTATACTGAACTGAACATGGAAAATGAACAACCCCTTGCGCAACTTGAAGAAGTAACAGAAATTATTGAAGAAATTCCTATCCAACTTCCAATCTCACCAACAATCAAGCTCAGGTTGAAAGGATTCCTCTCCCACCATTATCAAATATCAAGCAACTAATTGTTTTCATCTTAACGCGTATTGCCCAAATTATCAAAACTGCAGACAAACTTTTCCTTGCTCCAACTTCTGAAACTAAAAAACAAGAATTTGGAAAGATTCACAAGTCTATCACTGAACACCTCACTCATCTAGCCACTGCTGAGAAAGACAACATCAATCACAAAAACAGAGTTAAATTGAGCCTCTTACAAGATGAAATGACTAACATAGTCATCATCCCTCTTGAAGAATTACTTGATATCTGGAATGATATACACCCCACCCCCAACAACATCATGGGAATTAAGTTACCTGCCATTACATCTAATCATACATGCATTACCACACAAGCCCCATCTATCATTGAAACACAATCAAGCAATGTAAATCCATTTTTGTTTTTGAGACAATCATTTCAACACAATGTTACTCACCTATTCTCCCTACATAAGGAAAATACCTCTTCCAGCTCCACAAAATTAAATAAATCATGATTTCTTGGAATTAGCAATGATGAAACAAAAAAATTGTTGAAAGAAGAACTAAAAAATTACAGCACAGGTATTCCTTTAGACATTTGCAGGAAATCCCATCTAGGATTTCTTGTGACTGGGAAAACATTGTACACAAGTTTTCATACTTTGTACTTTCACTGATTCAAAATGACAACACGTCATGCTGTATTCAGTATATATTTTATTTGAATGTAATGACGCCGCTGCTCACAAATGAGATCCTCTGTCAACGTTTGCCTTGTTTTATTTATGTTCATTTGGTTTGGCAACAGAGTTCTTGAACTTGCATTGATGTGCATCAATGTGCATTGATGACCTTTAGTGGAGGGTTCCAGGATTCAGTCTGACTGCAAGGATCCTGCAAGGATTCTCCAGTCCAATTGTAAAAATGTGCAAATCTTTGGGAAAACAATCCCTTTTTTGTTACTTTTGTTTATCCTGCATGCCTTAGGAGGCAGACACAACCCCAGCACTCAAGGATCATGTGATCCTGGGTGCAAGTGGGGAGCGCATCCTTTGACCCTCTGTTTTGGCCGTAACCTGATCTCTGAGATAGGGATCTTGGCAACTTCCTCCCTTGCAGCACAGAGGCTCACAGGCGGCAGCGCCTCTTTGAACCAGATCTCCCAGCTGGGGATCCTGGGTATTTTCTGCAAGTACTACGCAGTTGTGCGCAGCTGCTCTGGTTTATTTTTGGCCCACACCTGTGCCCTTCCAGTGTTTTGCGCGCACTTTTGGCAGCAAAGGGTTTTTTGCAGCTGCGTCTGTCATTCTGACTTGAACCCCCAAAGGGTTTTTGGCTGCTGCGCCTGTCATTCTGACTTGAAATCCCAAAGGGTTTTTGGCAGCTGCGCCTGTCATTCTGACTTGAACCCCCAAGGGGTCAAGATGTTTCTGTTGAACATTTTGGGTTAAAAGAGATCATGCTTGTAACATAGAGGTTCGGGATTTGCAAGTGTAGTGTGTTTTCTTAACTTGTATGTATTCTAAACATTGTATTCATTGTTTTTGACTGTGATTTCAAATTGTGTGAATTGCAGACAGAAAAAGCTGTTGTCTCCTCAACTGCATTGGGGAATTGCAATAAGAGCTCTTGCTGACTGAACAAGCAGACTCTGTGTGAAAAGTTTAAGGAATAAAACCCCTAAGAACAAAACTTGGGCTGTTCAATTTCTTCACCAACATGTTGCCTGGATAGAAAACTGCTTCCACACCCTCGACTTGGCTGATTGCTTTACACCTGGCAAAAACAGCCTGCACATCATCTTTTGATCTGGAGCACGCTTGGCAGCAGCAACAATTGCCATCTTCATCAAAGTAAAAATTGTAAAAGTGTTTTAAAGACCGACTTGTACCAAAGCCAACATCAAACACAAGTTCGGGATTTAATATGGTCCTTTGGACTGGATCATCAGTGATTTTATTGATAGTACCCAAAGTCCTGAAAGCAACCCAGGCCAGCACTTAGCTTGTGCTGACGTGTTTTGCAAAACAAAAACTTCCCAAGCCTTGATTCAAAGTCAGGCAATCTACCTCGGTCACGCCAAGTAAGTCTGGAGAAAAGCTTTTGTGAAACGAAGTGATAAGTTGGGAAATGTCAGAACAGGGCAAGTACCTCACGACCTCCACTGAGGAGTTGTCAGAAATGGCCAGCCTGCGAGTGACCCAACAGGGAGCTCATCTGGCCACTTTGATTTGACCCTCAACAGACCCTTTGCAAGGATCCCCTGCCATCCTATCCACAAAAAGTCCTCTTCAGATTCAAAAGATGGACTACAAGCTAGACTTCATCAATGGGAAACTACAGCATCTCATCAATTCCATGGAGGAATATTTACGTGAGTCTGAACCTTGTTACAAGCATGGTACACCAACACATTTTGAATGCATCTGATCCTGAAAAAAAAGATGATTTCAAAGTGTAAGAAGTGGAAGAAGTCATCCATGTCACACAGTCTATTGAGGTGAGTAGGTGCCATTTCCAATCCATTTCCCTTCATGCCTCTTTAATTCTTTCTAATTCACACCTTACTCCAAAGGGTATCAGTGATGAGGCATCAGAAGTGGTGTCAAAACTGCCAGACCACTTTTGATGTGCTTGCCACACACTTATTCTGGTGGCTATGGATGGTGATATCTTCATAAGGAAGCATCCTAGGCAAGGATTAACAGCAAGCAAAACATTTACAAGTCTGTCAAAAATTTTGGCAAAACAGAGCCAATCTATTAAGGCTGCAGAAGATATTGAAGATACATTTGGAAGACTATTTGTAGTCCCAGGAAAGACAAGATAAAAAACTTCCATAAAACTTTTTTAAAAATTGAAGTTTTGTCCCTCTTCTGAGTCCTCATTGACCTAGGTCATATCTAGAATGGGGAACATTGCAAAAGTATATTTGATGCCCCTGCAATTGTACGGTTCTTGGATTTTTTGAGACAAAATTAGTTTTACTGCAGGATGAGTGAACAATGTTCAGTTGCCTGAGTTCTCCACCTATGTCACAAAGAGACAGAAACTTTTCATGGCAGAAAATAACTGCAAAATTGATTTTTCTTGAAGAAAATTTTGTACATCTCATGTAATTTTTTCCATTTTGAAATGATTCATTTGCTAGCAACACATGAGAACCAAAGTCCACTTTGACTTTTTTTCAGGAGGAAGAGTTCATGTTCATTGTCATTTTCTTCAAGATAAGCAGACAATGCCTGCTCTCTGCTTGCAATATTTTCCTTTTTGCCTCTAAATTTTAGGAACCCTATAATGACAGATACTTGGATATCTCTCACTGTAAATGGAAAGTTCTCACTTACAATTATGCATGAAAGCATAAATGTTGGTCATGAAAATCTGAAGAAATGTTGGAGTTTGGATATTACATGAGATACATAGAAAAAATTAACAATGGTATGTAATCTAAAAATTATCAAGGTTAATTGGAAGTGAGACAACCCTTCATATATGGTTGTGCTTTTTTTTTACCTGTTTCATGCATGATGTTATGATTGCAATGTAGATATATTCCAGGTGGAATTTAACATACAATGCATGCTCCTGTATTGTTACAATCATGGAGAAGAACCCAGTAGCATTTNATTGCTTCATATTATGGTCATGTTGTAGCTGTTGCGAGAGAGATTATAACTAACAGTAAACCATTTTAACTTATTACTATGGAGATTTGCTGAAATACTGATTCTAAGAAGGGGTTTTATTTGTATTTTTATAGATCAACTATTGCCAGTATTCCATCAAACTCGGTACATTCCTACGGATCTGATTACTTATGCTCGGAACGCGGTGCAGGATATGAAAATCACTCCTCACTTATCAAGTTTGTTGGGTGGATGGAGGATTCCGCTTCCAATCCCTGGTTGTATTGCAGAGGATTATGACTTTAATACCAATGATTATCTGCTGGATGATGGGGATCTTATTGAAAATTCAGAATTTTGGCGGGTATGATCCTTGGTACATCCATGGTGTCAACCTTCAATTCAACACAATTCAGGAAGTGTTACAGGACCAGGATTCATGATGCGCAATGTGTTTGTCATCCTTGTCCAAATTATTCCTACCTGACGTCTGGAATGAACATCGATCTTTTCCAGGTTAGTATCAGTTTTGTGTTAGTTGATTGTTTTATTATATTGATTTATATACTTTGTCTTTATTTATGATGTATGTTTGAGGAAAAAATATTTTTCCCCCCAAAAAAAAATTTTTTTTTCAGGTGTCAATTAGTGGTTGGAGCTTTGTGACAAGGAAAAATTGGTCGGATATGGATGCGTTGAAGAAGCAAATTGAGAAGGGTCTACAATTAGGCCAAAAATTTGTATTCTCTCAAATTTATTTGCGAGGGGGTACTAATGATATAAAGCAGCTTTGTACTTACAAAAACTTTAATCCGCGCTCAGCTAGCTTTGGGCTATTTTTTGGGTTATGAAGCTTACATTTGTGAGATTGCGGGTGCTTTTCAATGTAATGTTTTTGCAATGGGGGCATCTCGACCAGCATCTCAGCCATTACTGGATGGGCCACAAAGTGCTATGTTGGATTCTGATGCTGATAATATGCCGGTGATACCTCTTTGCTTGTCTGGTGATGTGAATGTGGATGAGGAAGCTCGTGAACGTTTGGGTTGCATGTTCCAACGTATGCTCTACCAACGACTGAAGCAAATTGAGGGATTGAAGAAAGTGGTTGATAAGGGAAAGCAGATCTTTTGGATGGCATTACCTACTCCAATTGAGCCTTTGTGTGCATACAGTTGTGGGCGTGGGAGTTTGGACGATTTTGGACATCTTCTGCCATTGGTCTCTTTACTCTTTGCTAAGTACCACTGCTTTGCTCTTTGGCGTGGAATAAGGTATTTGCCTGGGCATGAAGAGTTACTTGGTAGGGGTTGTTCTGGTGGTTGCCCTGTTTTTCTAAATGATGGATTGATTCAAGAAGGTATCCCTCCTAATGAACTCCATCAACATGCCGGGGGGTTTGGACCAATCGTTGACTGTATTGGGCCTTTGCTGACTGGGACAAATTGGTGTGTTTTTTTTAAACAATCCCTTGTGATATTATTTTTGTTTTTCAGGGATTCTTTGGATCTTGGAAAATACAACTATGATGAGTGTTTTCTGACCTATATGGCTTTGACATCAAGCAATTCATCCCAGACACTAGAAGTTGGCAATATTATGAAAGTGCAAGATGTTCCTGGTCCTTGTATAATAGTCTCTTGTTTGGCTGCTGGTATTTGGACAGTTGGGTTTGATGGACGTTTGTTCAGTGAACTAAAGGATGTTCTTCTGGTCTTTGGAATTTTTTGTGTTCAGCAGTATTAATTGGGTGATGCAATCATTTTTATTTGTAAGATAACGCTACTGTGTTCTTGTTTTAGTAAAAGTAAGAGAGAAAAATTTGCTGTGAATAACTTTTGCGGGTAATTTTGTTTTTGAGGTATTTTTGAATGGCAAAATTGATTGTTTGAATTTTGAAGTTGTAGTGCCTTGACGCGCTGTGAATTTGTTTCTTGAAGGTCTGGTTGATGAGTCTCCTTATTGTGAAAGTGAATAAACTTTGTTTTACTGCATACATCCCTTTTCAATAGTAAGAGCTAATCAAACCACATTTGTTTTGGATATCTTCTGTTGAGATTGTTGTGGGACTTCCATTTCCATAGGGAGTAGGTTATTAATTGATTGATTTTTTAGTATGACTTTTTCAATGTAGCCTTCAGAATCACAATTGGTGGTGAGTATATCTACGGATCTTATTTTTCCATCTTGTTTGCTTGTATTAACTTTGATGATTTTACAAAGTTTCCATTTTAGTTTCTCCAGTGGATTGTTTCTCTTGAATGATTGATTCATTAGTAATACAATGTGTCCTTCTTCTGCTTTAAGGTTTGATTCCTTATTGTTGTATGGAAATTTTCCAAGATTTTTGAGCTACGAGTTTTGAAATGCGCACCACAATTTTTTGACTATTTTGATTCTGAATAGCGTTTGATTCGTGTATTTACCTTTGTTGTCTTTTTCTAAGAATTGAAGAGGTTGTGGTCCATAGTGTAGTGGGTTATTGTACCAATCAGCTAAATGTGGGTGTAGAAACATTGCTGGTGTTATTATCATGGGTGACTCTCGTTCTGATGTCAAGTATGTTAATGGTTGAGAATTGATAGAATTTTCAACCCATGCTATTGCTGATAGTGAGGTGTTAGTATTACCGAACAGTATTCCTTTAAAGGATCTTGCTAATACATCTTTTATTGATTGCATTTGTCTTTTGTAGAATCCGCCCCACCAGGGGGCACGTGCTGTATTGAAGTACCATTTGACCTTTTTGAAGCAATACTGTATTTGTTGTTGATGCGCTTCTAAAAATTTTGGCCATGCACTACGAAAAGTTGCTGCGTTGTCTGGTATTATTTTTTCTTGTGTAATTTGTCTGCGATGGCAAAATGTTTTGAATGCGCCAATAAATGATTCCATGGACACATCACTTACAGATTCAATATGAATTAATCTTGTTAATGTACAAGAGAATACGCATAATGATAATTTCATCGGTTCTATGGGGGTAACTATCTTATTCCCTTTCTTTCTACCCAGCAAAAAATGGGGGCGTTGAGGCAGCAACTGTTCAGAGATTGGCATTGACAATGCCATTTTCAGTATGTGGCTGATTGCCACCAAGGCCCCTTGGTTTATTGACGCTGGGTTAACAGGATGACAAACCATTGTCAATGCCATTCTCCAAACTTCTCCTAATGGTTTAGAAAAAGGGGATTCTGGAATTGGCATTGGCAGCGCCTTGCACACACATATTCAAAACGGTATATCAAAATTGAGGCTGATTCCGTTTTGAGTTGCATTCAAGAATGCGTTCTCAATGCATTCACAACGGTAAACTGTATTCCGTGGCATTGCAGAATCAGTTGTGGATGCATTGACAATGGGAATGTAATATCAATGTCATTTTCCTGTGCATCAGCAGCAGGGGCTGCTGCAAATCAATGGCGAATAACCAGTGAATCAACATCGAGTAACCGTCAAATTGACTGCAAATCAACAGCAACTGAAAGTCGAATGAACGGCGACTAAACAGCAAATGTACATTGAATGTATGTTGAATGAACAGCAAACCATGAGAGAATCATAAGTGAATATTAAGAGAATGTGCATCAAATCATTATAGGATAAGATCAAACTTGAGAACTGGAATGTGATTTCAATGTGAATTTCCCAAGCATTATAGGTGGCGCTGCTGATGCAGCACAAAAGCATTCAACAAAACTTCAGACTTAATGCTAAAGAACGCTTGTTTCACCAAATTAATTCAGTTGAACATGGTTTCACCATCCACTTTTATACAAATAAACAGCAAATGAACATTGAATCAACGTCAATTGAACGTGGAATGTTTGTGGAATCAATGGCAAATAATCTGAAAATCAGCGTCGAATTCTTGTCCAATCAACAGCAAATGAAGAGCAACTGTATGTCAAATGAACAGCGAATGTAGAGCAACTGAAAGTTGTATGAACAGCAAATGAAGAGCAACTGAATGTTGAATGCACAGCAAATGAAGAGCAACTGTATGTCAAATTAACAGCAAATGAAGAGCAAGTGAACGTCAAATGAACAGCAAATGAAGAGCAACTGTACGTCAAATGAAGAGCAACTGAACATTGAACGTAATGAACAGCAAATGAAAGTCAAATCAGAAGCGCCATTCCTGGTGCCATAAATACCCATTTCCAAGGACGAAAAAATTGTTTGTAACTTGAATTAGTGAATACATTTTCAAATGCATAGGTTAAAGTTAATAAGAATACTTGGAGCTTTAAATAGATTATATATTAGCTGCAGGCTGTACTGCGTATACACTATAGTAATTTGTCCTGAAATATATTTGAAATTCTATCACAAAATGTCCCTTATGTAAGTGTAAAAGCATTACAATGTAGGTGTCCCCAAGTTGGGCCATTTTTATTGATTTTGTTTCGGAAAATAAGTGCGGATGCAGGTCCGCGGCGTTATGTGGCTATTTTGAGAGCTTAGAAATATATACATTAAGTAAAACTGTACAAATGTGATTGTAATTATAAGGAAGTGTACAAATTTCATGTAAACGGTTTAGTTCATGTAAATGGTTTGGTTGGCAGGATGCGTTAAGTGTAGTGTACGGGTAAGCAGCAGATGTGAAGTGATGTTTAAATAGAATATCAGGTTTAAAATCATTAAAATACATTGATATTCAAATATGTGATTGTCATAACATTACATAGTCTGCATTTTGCATGTGTATTGTGTTTGTGTTTGCGTGTGTGTGTGTGTGTGTGTGTGTGTGTGTGTGTGTGTGTGTGTGTGTGTGTGTGTGTGTATTTGACTTATTTTGGCTTCTGACTTTGTAATGTCATTTACTGTGTTTCTGTAATATATGTTAATTTCCATGCATTTTATGTAGGAATTCCAAGTGAAAGTATATTTACATCAATTGCTGGTGCATCATCTTACCTTTGACTGAAGAAAGGTTTGTTAATCATTTCAGTGAAGTGTTTGTCATCATTTTGAGTAATGTAATTCTTATTTATTTTTTTTAGGTATTTAAATATGCAAAGTTCCCAGGCTTATCCANTTTAAACATTGTTTCATGTTAAACTTTATGCTAAAATATTTTGACAAACATTTTTCATGTACAATTTTTCAGGATCGGTACAAGGCTGATTTGTCAAAGCTGTTTGGCAATGAAATTGGCCTCATCTCTGCTTCATTTGAAGAGGACAACTGGTTTCCTGGGATCAACACTCCTTATCACTTCATTGGATTGAGAGGATCAGCATTTCCATCCCACTGTGATGACATGGACCTGATCTCTGTAAACCTGCACCAAGGTGGATACCCCAAAATTTGGTATGTTCTTGGTGACCACAACTGTTGTTGAAAATGTACATTTGATCCCTTTTTGTTATGATTTTGAACTTCAGGTATGGAATTCAAGCTGCAGATGTCTCCAAGTTTGAAGTTCTGTCAAAAGTGATACTTGGGGATTCTGTTTGTCCTCTTCCTGCTTGCCACAAGCACTTCATCTTTGATGAGGCATGGCTGAGAAGATCTTGGATTGTTCCTGTGATTGCTGTGCAGGGACCGTGGGAAATGGTGGTGACTTTCCCCAAAGGTTACCATGGTGGCTTCAACCTGGGCTTCAATGTAAATGTAGCACTGAATTATGCATTGAAGTTCTGGGTTGAATATGGCATCACGGCTGCCAAATGTTTGTGCAAGTGAGTATCAATTAGAAACAAGTTTTTGATATACAGTCTAACATTGTTGATTCATTATTTCAGTACTGCAAGTATTCTAAGGTTCTCCATGGAACCATTTGTCTGCCATCTTTGTCCGGAAATCTACAAAGCCTGGCTGCATGGAGAAATCACTGGCTTCAACAAAGAAGGAAGACCTGATCTTGTTACATGTGGTGTCCTGGCAGCTGTGAAGCCCCCAAGTCAGAAATAAAGAAAAAGAAGATGTATGTATGAGGAAATGTTCATAGAAATATTGTATATTACATCTTATTGTTGGTTTTAGCCCAGCAGAAAGAGAAGCAGAATGGGAATTAGAAAAGGATAATTTCAAACTGCTTATGGAATGGATACAGTACCTGGAGGACAAAGTGGAAGAACTCATGGGAACTGGGTAAGTGTGTTTTATTATGAAATATGACTTAAATTTAAATATTATTAGGAATGTGATTAGTGCTTGCGGTTTGCTCAACATTTGCTTGATGCTTGCTAGCTGTTTGGTCGCCGTTTGCTCGCTGTTTGCTTGACATTCACTCTGTAAACACTAGTCACGTTATCTCGCCATGCGCTTGCCGTTTGCTCGCCTTTTAAAAACTGTATAGTCACTGTATG
>CAJPEX010007069.1:0-10822 GCA_905338405.1 Notodromas monacha | reverse complement strand
TATATTCTTTTATATATATTTGATCAGAAGTTGTTTATTTAATAACGGACAACATACTAAATTATCTTTTTCTAGTAATATAATGTTGAACACTCTGAAAGGAACAGGATTAGAAGTCAATGGAATCAACATTGACTTCTAACAACAACAATTGCATTTAAATGGACAATATGTTGGAAACCATTTATTTTGCATAGTAAAAAATGTACAAAATTCTGCATTTGATGGCATTTTAGGAAACAATTGGTTTAGCCAGCAGAATTTCCAGATATGTTATATCATAATAAAAATAAAAGTAAATGATTTAACAATTCCATTCAACTCAAGAATACCTACTAGTAATCACTTTATAGTTCCAGATGAGGAACCAAAGATAAAATTATATGTCCAATACAGAAACAGAAGATCCCTGCAAACTCTCAACAGATCATAAAGTTAAAAAATTGCTTGAGACAAACTTGCAAAGTTTAAAGAAAAGACTCCAATAATTAACTCAATATTTGACAGAGAACTTCTCAGGAAGAACAATGACTCAAGTAGATCAATTTGGACATGTCTATATACCATCTGTTTAAATCTTGGAGAAAAAGATATGATTTTGGATACAAACATCACCATTGCAGATGCAGAACTACTGCCAGATTCTGCTCTTGTACTAACAGTGACAGAGAGTTAAACTAGAAAAACAGAACATCTACACAGAAAATAATCTAAGTCAGAAGAATCTGTACAAAGCATATTAGAAAATGGTTTGAAAAACTCAAAATGTCCTGATTCACTAAAACCTAAGATTAAGAAGATCTTGTTCAAATATTCAGATATTTCGGCTAGAAAAACAGATAAAATCGGATTATGCAAAATTAACAAACCAACAATCCCCTTAGATACAGACATTCCAATATATACCAAGCAATATCCTATACCTCATGGTATGATAAAAGTGTTGGAAGATTATGTGGAAGAGTTACAAGACCAAGGAATAATTCAACCATCAACCTCACCATATAACAGCCCCACCTTAATGGCAAAGAAGAATGACAGTGGCTGGGGAATGGTGGTAGATTTCAGAAAACTAAAGTCATTTACTGATCCACACCCTCTTCCGAAGATACATCAAATATTTGAGGAATTAGGAGAAGCAGAATATTTTACAGCCTTAGATCTTTTACACGGTGTTGGGGAGAAACTTACCTCAACATAAATTTGTTAGAAATTTGCAGGTGGATCAAATTTGTAAATTAAACTTTTGAATTTTGTTCAAGGGTTCAATTCGAAGTGAAGTTTTTGCCGTTTTCCATGGATTGGGGAAACGGAAATTGATTTCTGGTTTTTGGTGAGTTCCTTCCCTTTGAGGGTTGGAACTCTTATCAAGATTTTTGCGAGGTTTTTTATGTAAGGGTATTCCTAGTGTTCGGCGTGCGGCGCAGTTTTTTATATGATAACTAGTTTTCGCGTGGCGTTTCCCCAACACACGGATTTTACAATTTGCAGATACATCCAAGTGAACGTCATAAGACAGCATTTTCAACCCCATCAGGTCATTAGGAATTTATCAGGCTATCCATGGGATTGAAGAATTCCCCCAGTAATTTTCAAAGGATGATGAATTTAATTTTAGAAGGTTGTTCAGGAAATTCTTTTATTTACATAGATGATATTGTAGTTTATTCTCCAACTGCAGAAAAAACACATAGAACATCTGGAAGAAATATTTGAAAGAATTCAAAAGTCAGGATTAAAAGTACAATTCAGCAAATGTCAATTCTTTCAGCAAGAAATTTAATATTTAGGATTTGGGTTAGGAAAAAAGGGAATCAAAATAACAGATAAAACTCCAAGGACTAAGATATTTGATATTTCCCAATACCAAAAGATTTGAAAGGTGTTCAAGCATTTTTAGGACTCATAGGATATTTCAGAAGCCATATAGACAGTTTTGCAAACACGGCAAGACCCTTATACAACTTGCTTAAAAAAGAATTAGATTAAGGGAAAAGACCAACAAGCAGTCTTTGAAACAGTAAAACAGTGTTTAATCACAGCCCCTGTATTGTCTTTTCCAGATTTCAAAAAAGAATTCATACTAAGAACAGATGCATCTTCCATAGCAATAGGAGCAGTTTTAACACAAAAAGAAGGAAAAAAAGAAGAAATTAATAGGATGTGTTTCAAGATCTCTAAACTCCGCAGAAAGTAGATATCCAAACACAGATTGAGAAATTTTAGCTGTATACTACAGGGTGCAAAAATTTCAATTGTTTTTGTGGGGGTATCCATTTGTGATAAAAACTGATCATATTGCAATACCTTATTCAAATAGACAAATGCAAAACAATAGCCACAGAGCAATAAAATGGTTTACAAGTTTAAGTGCATATGATTTTACAGTAGAATACAAAAGAGGAAAAAATATTCCTCATGTTGATGTTTTAAGTAGATATCCTCCAAAAAAATTAGTTTCATATCTACCTCTATCTTTCTTCACAATCAATTTAGTTCCTTTCATTTCATGAAGAAGAAATTAAAATTAACACTGCCAAGTTAAAAAATGATCAACCCAAATGAAAGAAATTCATCAAGAAAGATGGAATTATTTTGAAGCAAGAAGAAACTTACAACAGAATTTGGATCCCTCCAAACATGCGTACAAAAATAATTAGGTTGTATCATGAACCTCCAGCAATAGGACATCCAGGAATTCATAAAACAACTTTTTCAATAAAACAAAGATTCGTCTGGAACAACATGAATCAAGATATAGCAAATTATATTAACCACTGTGATATTTGTCAAAGATAAAAAAAAATTACAAACATAAATCCCCCATGTTGACCCTTCCAGTGCCAGAAAATTGTTTTGAAGAAGTATGTTTAGATTTAGTAGGACCAGTCCCCCAAGTAGAGCTGGAAATAAATATATCCTAGTAATTTAAGATAGATTATCAAGATGGATTAGTTTCATTCCAATAAAAGACACAACCACAGAAACTGTAAGCAAAGCTTTTATTAGATAGATGGATATGACATTTGGAGCCCCAAAAACAATTTTAACTGATAGAGGTACAAATTTCTCATGAACTATTCAAAGAATTTTGAAAATCTTTAGGAAGTCATGCAAAAAAAAAAAAAAAACCACCGCATATCATCCGCAAGCTATAAAGGTTAAAATGAAAGATCTCACAGAGAACTTCATGAATATTTGAGCATTTATTTGGATCCAGACAAGAGAATTAGTTGGGATCAATTAGTATATTTAGCATCATGAGTACATAATTCATCAAAACATGAAGCAATTCAAATGTCCCCTTACAAATTGGTCATAGGACAAAACCCCTATATTGATTGGATTCCCTGGAATCCATCAGATCGGAAAGAATATTTAAATATTGAAAAGTTCATAACATCCAAACTGAATCAAATGGAAAATTTACGTCAGAAAACTCAAGAAGTAATTAACAAGTGCCAGAAAGCTTATCTAGCAAGGAAAAATTTGAACAAGAAAGATCATCATTATGAAGTAGGCAACAAAGTTTTATTAAGGACTCATGATATTCTCACTTACATTGGAAGAAAATGGTCAGCAAAATATAAAGGTCCATATGAAATATTAAAAATAATTAATCCAGTCAGTATTCATATTAAAGACCCAAATAGTTCATGGAATGATATAATTCACAGCAGTTATTTAAGACCATATAATGAACCCAAAAATACAGAAAATATAGAGAGTATCAGATCAGATCAAAATTAACCCATCAGAAAATATTCAAAATTCACAATTTGAGATGTATGATGTCGAAGAAGATATTGACAATTTTCTGGATGTACTGTAATGTGGGACAAAAATACCAGTACTGGAACACCAGCTGAAAGAGACAAAGGTGAAAACTGCACCGCCGCAGAGAAAATTACACCTATCCAAGTAATTACGCCCAAGAAACCGATTAGCAAACCAGTACTGGAAGTACAGGGAACTCCAAGAAGGAAAAAAGGAATAATCAACTTTGTCAAAGACAAAGCTGTTGCCGCATTGCAAAGCATATCAAAATTATTACAAAAGGAAAGTCCAGCAAAAGATGATAGCACTGACAAGATTAATGATTCTTTAGAAGAAACAGTCTGTGAAATCCCTTCAACTTTTGCTCAAGGACAGTGCAGTTTGTTATTACCTAGTAACCCTCATTCCAGCCCCTCCAATACAAATGACCAAAAAGAAGAAACAGCAGAACCTTCACACACTGACCATCAATCTGCACCACAACAGAGCAACAAGGAAGCTTGCAGAGGAATTAGAATAAGGGCACCATGTCATTAAATATGATGCAGATTAAATATGATGCAGCAATTTTAGCAGAACAGTAAAAATACAACAAAAAAGGTTCAAGCAAGGCCTTGAAATGAAATTCTGCAAGAGACAAACCTTCAGTCACTAATTCTGCTTGCGCAGAAGCAGAAGCAGTAGATTAAAATTAAAAATAATTTTTTATGAACTATATTATTGGTCCAATCGCCTTAGAAAGATTTTTATATAATTTTCATCGTCATCATTTGTTTAATTCTGAATAGATGGAACTTACCAACAGGAATTCAAATGATTAAAGTTATATGTTTTTTTTTACATGTTCAAGAATAGAATATATTTTTTACAATGGAAATAGTGTCTTCAATTGAATTCAGTGGATTAATAATAATGGTTTCATTACTAATTCAGACTTAGACAGTTCAATGGCTATGAAACTACTGTTAGTTCACCCAGTGTAGAAACAAATGAAAGTCATTCAGTTGAAGCTATTGGTATAGAAGGACTGAGAATTTTCAAAGAAAGTGGCAGTGAAAGAGAACCTTAATAATGAAGGATTATCAATTTAAATTACAGGAAAAATGCATTTCACTGACAAAATAAGGAAAGGATACAAACTGGTGGAAGAAATGAAAAGAAAGAGTTATCATTATGATTCCCAAATGTCATACCTTGGAAAATCCCCAAATCACTCTCCTTTCTTTTCTACAGATTTATATAAATTTCAGTGTGTCAAGTGTGACTACACATTAACGCTTCTACATAAAATAAATGGAGAATACCGGTTGAGTAACTAATTCTTAAATTTAAAATAAAATAAAAACCATGCATTTCTCAGATGACCCTGTTTCAAGTATTGCTTCCAGAGTAGAAAATGAATATTTCCACTGTGGAAGCTCCATGCAATTTTTTGATTGCCAAAGTATTACATATTTTGCAGGAATAGAACTTGCAGTTTTCAAGTGTCAATTGTGTGACTATAAAATCAGTATTTTCAGACAAATTTACGGTGAATACTGTAGATGGGGAAATATTGAAGAATATTAAAATGCATTCTTTAGATATATCTGAATCTGTAGCTTCATGGGAAAAATTAAATATATTTCCACTTCAGCATTGTGAACTTCCAATAAAACATTTCACCACCACAGAAGTGCATCCATCTTTCATGTTAGAAAAGACTTTTCCTAGAAAATTAATAAAATACAAATGTCAAAAATGTGAATACACCATAAGTGTCCTAAAACATTATACATTTTAAATAATCACACAATTTTGTTACAGAATGTTTTTCAATGAAGATGATGATAAAGATATACAAGAATGGTTTTAAAAAATAATCCCAACCATTGTGGAAAACCCCTGATAGAAGTAATCAGAACAATCTCACACAAAAGTTGAATGTTTTATCAAATATTTTTGTGTCAACTGTGTGCATTTAAAATAACAATATTTCACAAACCTAATGGCAAGTATTGCAAAGAATGGATAAGAAGAGAAAATATTCAGAGACAATTCATAGAGAACATATAGAAGATGTAATGTTAAATTTAAAAAATTTGGTTCTCTGAGGATTCTTGATCTTGGTTTCTTTTTGTTGATAGAAGCACGGAAATTGGAAACCACATTTGGTTAGGTCAACTCCAGACCTCACTAGGTTCCCACCTCCTTTAGCAACTTTTCATCTCAGCAGTCAGCAATTCCAATCCAGTAGTTAGAAGCCATGGAATTCTGAGACTCAGGTCATTGTTCATATTCAAATCCATGACAATATAACCTGACCCCCAAATCCCACAGCAACTTCAATTCAATTGTCAACATCCTAACAGAATATCAGGCAGACTGAACCTTGTGGCCCCATCAAATTTCAGACAACAAACTCAGTCCGCCTAACAATTCAATTACAAAATTATTTTCTTGATGTACTCCAGCCAATGAATTCTTAAGATTAGAACCCCAAAGAACCCTGAACCCCTGTAAAGAGATTCAAACTCAGGAGATCAGAATTACTTGCCAATCTTCTAACCAACTGAGCTACCTGCCTCAGGCAATGAAAGAATAAATCAAAACAGAAACTGAACTTCAATCTAGTGAACTAAATTTTGAACTGTGAAAGACTAGAAATTAGAGTAAAAAGTTCGGTGTCCCAACTTTGATTACTAGAAGCCCCAAAAAAAATGTTAGCGAATAGTGCAAAAGGATCCCCAATGAACCAACAAAGTAAAAGCCACCCAAGTGGAGGACAACCTCCAGTGAGGGGTGAAGAGGGTCTGCCAAATGCAACAAAGTAATTTAGCAACACCATCAAAACAGCAGCTGTCAGGGAAACGCCATCAACAGCTGAAATTCAAGACCATATCACACAAGCTCCTTCCAAAAAAGGTTGTGCCAAACAAAATAACTTAACAATGTCTTACACTAGAAATGAATTACAATTATGAGTTACAACCAGATTAATAGAAAAATAATGCAAGACTATCAGCACTGTAGTAGATTTCTATCTTATTCTTTTTATATTCCCAATCATGACCCTGAACAAAGGTTTGATTACTTTAAATGTCAAAATTGAGCATGTTCATCTAAAATAACTTTGTGGAAAGACAGTCCTTGGAGGCATGAAGAACACTTTGAAGAAGACCTATAAATTGCCAAAACACTCACAGTCTTCATCAAGCAGTGAATTGGTGAACACCATGAGAACAGTGATATTATTCCTAATTTGTTTTGTGATCCCCAAAAACCAAGCTATTCTAAAGTCCATCGGAAATTTAGCAGGATCAGTAGTAGGTGTAGCTAACAGTGCAACAAATGTGGCAACTGACATTTTATTTCCCCCAGTTCCAATCTTATCAGACAACAAAGCTAAAGAAGACAATTTGGAACCAACTTCCCCAATTAAAAGTTTTCATGGAGAAATAGGAATAGTCTACCAACAGCAGCCCCATGTTTGTTTCCCTCACAATGTATGGACTATAGAACAGCGCTTCCCAATAGGAGAAATACCTCAGAAAATAAAGAAAATCTTAGATGATACAAATCAATATTACACTAGAGCAATGAATAAAACTGATGTAGAAGCTTATGATGAAATGTTTGAAATGTTAAGAAGTGTATTCTTCAATAAAAAGGATTTACGAAGAATATTAACCCATTTATATTACGAAACCAAAACTTGTGACAGAAATACAAAATCAAGAAATTCCATTTATTCCTGACTCAGAATTAAAAGAAATCTATGATTCTCCAATGTTAAACCCTAGCCATACCCAATTGTTGTTGCAAGTAAGTGAAAAAAGATTCATACTTCCAAATGAAAATTTGTCAGGATTCCTAGATGAGATTCAATCAGCCTTCACCAAATATTTAAATCTGAATTTCACAGAATTGTATGCAGCAACAGGATGGAGAATAAATGCAGTCTCCACAGGAATAGCAACAACGATATTAGCTTTGAACAACAGATTATCAGATTTGATAAATGGACTAGATGGAAAACATGGATTACAACATCCCATAGGACAATTAACAAGAAATGAATTTAATAAAGCAATTCAAGAAATTTTAAATCATGAAGAAAGCTGGATACCAGCAGATACATTAGAAACATATGTGCATACCAACCCCCTGACCACAGGAAAATTCATTGATTGCAACCCGGATTCAGTTTTAAATACACCAAAAATATTGAGTGCAAGTACAAATTAATAACTTTAATCCCAATAACTAAAGACAGCAACATATACACCTTACTAAAAGAAATAGTTGCACCAGTTTACACAGAAGAAAAAGATGGTACTGGAAAGTGGAAAATAGTAAAATCAAGTTCCCAACAGTTTTAATAAGTAAAAATAATGCAGTAGCTTACAAAAATGAAGAACTTCCCACCTGCATAGAACAACCACACTACTATGTTTGCAAATTATGCATACCATCTCATATATGCTAAGTTGTCCTTTGAGTAATTGCACAACTTCAATTTTGGCAGGGAGTATAAACGCACAAATTAGAGCAGCTTGTAATTTAATTGAAATTGAAACCTCAGATAAGGAAGTTATGCAATTAGACAAGGACGAATACATTTATGTCAATCCTTCAGATACTCATGAAGAACCCAAATCTAAAGGAACAGTAACTCAAGAATGCAAAGATGTCAATGGAAAATTAACCACCAATCAATATGAGTTACCCAGTTCTGGAATACTTTGGTTTCAACAATATTGCAGCCATCATTTTGTTAACAGTCCAATTAACAGCATTATTCCAGATATTGAAAATGTAGAAATTACATCTACTTATACCAAACCTCTTCCAAAGAAAAGAATAAATATTTTCAATCTATCTTGGTTAGAAACCCATTTCAAAAAATTTTGGACAATACTACCTGATTGCATTAATCATCACTGTGAAAATAATTCTAATCATTCTTGGATACTTTTTCTACATACACATACAAAATTATTAAATACCCAAAGAAGAAGACTGTCACTGAACTAATTGAAACTCTAATCCCAAACCAAGATACAATAGAGGAACTAATAGGAAAAAATTGACTATACAAGAAATATGCAAAGCACAAGAAAATATACAACTCTTAGATTGTAAACCAACCTCACCAGCGGAAAGATACAATTTCCAAGCAGTTGAATTTGATTTTGTCCCAAGACAATCCGCGCCTAGTACTCTTTATCCGTCTATTACAATTAAAAATTGAAGGGATCAAGAAAAAGAGAAGATCAAGGCATGGAAACGGAAAACAAGAACAATTGTATTTTTGTACAAACATGTTTTAAAAAAATACGCTTATGAAAAATACGAAAAGAAAATGTATATGCTTATTGAAACCTTGGCTTCAAACAAAAATGCTCATATTTTTACCATGGGCATATATATATCATGGGCATGTAACTTTGATTTTTGTACCTTGGTATGTTTGAGAAAAAGAAATGAAAAATGAGTTTTTGTGCTCACCAACAAAACTTTTCATATGCAACCAAAATACAACGAGAACAATGCAATCCAAGCTAAATCCTTTCTTATTCATTGGAAAGAATTTCCATCATTTCAACCACTTTGGTTCTTGCTTCACTATCATCCAAGTCATTCAAAGCAGTAACTAGATAAACACCCAACCAGTATCTAACCCAGAAAAAACAATTAGCATACCAAGTCCTCAAAAGATAACAGCAAAGAATTATAAATATTGAAGCCCCCAAAAAAAGTTAAAATAACAACAAACAAGATGTGAAACCCCAATGGAAAATATTTGCAAGCATCAAAATGTGAAAATTCGCGCTTTTGGTTTGAGAATATTCTGGTTGACAACAAAGAAGATTGAGTCAAAAGAGAAACGGACGCTGACGTTAAACAAGTCAAAAGAGAAATGGACGCTGACGTCAAACAAGTCAAAAGCAAAACGGATGCTGACGTCAAACAAGTCATCAACGAAACTGACGTCATCACCAAAGATCCTGAAGATCCCTCAGTTGGAACCACAACCACATCAACATTGTCAACCTCCAACACCAACGTACCAACTTGAAGAGACCCCTGCGTAGAAGTCACCAGATCCCGCTGAACCCTGCAACCTTTACCCTACACCAGGATCCCCTGAGCTGAGCCTCTACACTCCATCTCATCAAACACCAGAAGTTCCTGACAACCAAGAAGCAGAATTCAAGACACTGTGTTGTGTGAAAAATTTTTGGCGATTACTTACTGTTACCCCATTCTGTTGCGCACAGTCCAAATTTGCTTTGTTTCCCACCAAGTGTATGATCCCATTAACACTAGCTGAATCAGAAATGTCTGCCCCGCAAAGATCCGTGCACCACCAAATATTATTAGCAACATAACAGTTTCAATGAGAATTAACAGTAACTGAAAATATTAAAATCAGACCCACACCCACCAGCATTTTTCAGGAAAGACTGGACTTGAAAGGAGACTAAAACTTAATGAAATCCAAAGAGCAAGTGATCCGAATTATCTATCCTTCTCTCAGAGTAAAAAAAATAAAAATAAAATATCACACCTCTCAGCCAAAAGTCAAAGAGGCACAAAAAAATGAGAAACTTGCAAATCATTATTGAGTTCAAGAATCTGCCAAGCCATTTGGAGTGGATGACAGATAATTGAAATAAGAAAAAGCGAGCTTTTTCTTGTTTGTGCCGGGTGATTGTTATTGGTGGATTTTTCCCCGATGACATTTGCGGGGAAACGTGCATGCGTTTCTCAAGACGCACATGCGTCTTGAGAGCCTGCTGAATGCAGAGCTCACGCAGTAGACAGAGAGAACAAAAGAAAGAGAGGGAGCCTGAGGAAGGAAGAGATAATTATTATCGAATATATAAATAATTATATAGAATAGAATAAGCATTATTCGAGCTCCTTCCTGGCTCCAAGAATCCATTAATCTTGACAGGTGCTCCCATCCCAGACACACACATGTGTGAAACTAATTGCTAACGAACTTCTGGGAATCCCCTTCCTGGTACTTCCCAGAAGTACTCACACATTTGTGTTG
>CAJPEX010007067.1:0-10830 GCA_905338405.1 Notodromas monacha | reverse complement strand
AATTGAGTTGCAAATTTGTAATTGCTATTTTTTGTGTGCATTTACTGGGGGGCGAAGGGAAAGGGACCAGAGAAAAGGAGCAAAAACAAATCCTTTTTCTGCATGCAATTGCTAATTACTCATTGAGACGTACCAGCAAATAAATGTGGCATTATTAAAACCCCACCCGAAAAATGAACCTGCCTGCATCCAAAATTTTCTCTCGTTGAGTTTCAGACAGCGCTCGAGGGTTCGCGGAAATTCTTTTCAACGTCAGAAATTCCAACATCTGCGTGCACCTGCCTAAAAAACAGCCCATAATTTCAGTCAAAATTACTGGGAATTCCTCTTGTACATATACCTCTTCAAAAGCATAATTGGCACTTGAGCCAATGGTATTTGATCCATGCGACCCCAATACCCAAAAGACTACAGGCCGGAAACGCTTCAATTTGCAAAAAATACAACTCGCCACTTAAAATTTGACTCGGTTGGTAATGTTTTCAATGAGATTGCACTGAAAATTTCCATTTGAATTCAATCAATGTTTGCATTCATTTCATCTGTGCTGATCACAGTGAGATTCGCAGAAAGAGTACTTGGTTTAGAACGCAAGTCCAAGTATGACTTACACATCAACCCTCAATCCTTACAGTTTCTCTTTCTCAATTCCCAAAAATTGAATACCGTGAAATGTACTGGAAATAACGGTTTTCCTGCAATAATTAAATACAGGTAGTTGAAAAGTAAATGCGCACTGCAATCAGTCCCCATGAGCGATTTCATGACTTGAAATACTCCAAGCAAGAATACCGGATTATCACAAATAAGACTAAAGATACCAGCTACAAAGAAAAAAATATGAATCCCACCTATAATGCAGAATTGTTTACGCTGTTGTATCGAGTCGACTGATCCTCTAGACATCAAAGTGTCGTACTTCAGGAAAGCGCTTTTGTTGGCCTTGCTGGGCTTTCAGCTGTGTTTAGGCCAGATAAAGGCCGGCTCCGTTCAAAAGACCCTAGTAGAAGGGTTTTTTGAACCGCCGTGTCTTTCCCCCCACATTTGTTGGTATTTCAACCTCTTTTTAGTGCAAACGTCTTTTGACTGTTTGGAAACAGCAGCAGCGTAAACAGACAGCGAGCCCTCAGTTTTTATTTCCGTGAGGCGGGTTTTTGGCAAAGGCGTCCGGAGAGTGAGGGTGGGCGGGGGGAAAGGAACAAGTTCCGAGCAAGTGCACCTTCCGCTAAGGCTTTTCGGCATTTTGCCATTTTCTGGGACCTGAGAAATAACCAAAGATTCTCAGAATTTTCTCCGGAAGTGTTGAAATATTGAGGAATTTTCAAGATTAAGTCATTGACGAGTTCCGAAAAAAAAGGATCAAATTATTAGGAACATTGTAGAATAAGGCATGCCTTCGAATTGAAAATTTTCAGATGAAAAACAAGCCAGAAAACAAGAAGATATTCATTGAAGAGTGATAAAGAAATACACGTAGAAACCTTACAATGTGAGTAAATTTCAGAAAATCTTAATTATAATAAATTAAAAATGTGTATCCTACTTTCGTGAAAACTAAAATGCCCAAAACTAAAAAGTACTCTGAAGAATGGAGGTGGTCTCCTTCAAAAACTTTGATATTTTACATGCACATTAATTTTTCACACATATTTTTTCAGGTCTCTGTAAAATTTCGTACAACATATGATCTATCTCTTTTCTTGAAAAATGCAATTCCCCCCCCCCCCTTATTCTGAGAGGTCCAAGAAATGAATAGATTTGATTTTAGAAAATTAGA
Source organism: Notodromas monacha (assembly GCA_905338405.1). Lineage (NCBI taxonomy): Eukaryota > Metazoa > Arthropoda > Ostracoda > Podocopida > Cyprididae > Notodromas > Notodromas monacha. The sequence continues at coordinate 9,053 of CAJPEX010007067.1, read as the reverse complement.
CATATAGTACAGTATTTGTACAGTATTTTTTTACTTCGCAATTTTCCCATTGTCTCATCAGCATCGCACATTAATTACTTATCCATATATATTAATTTTTTGTTGTTGTTGCCCTTAACATGCTTGACCATCTTTCCAATGTTTAAATGACTATTAAGGACGCATCAAGGTAATTTAAAATTTCAAACGAAATATTTAGAATTTAAAAATGACGCCATAAAAGGTGCGGAGTTTCAAAAGAAATTGTTCGGAGCACGATGAAAAAAGCAGACAGTCCCACAAACTGAGAAAAACTTTCCCCAGGAAAGATTTTAAAGCAATGATGAGAAAGTTCACGGTCTTTCTCCCACACTTAATTCTGGTTCCTCGCCGAAAAGAGCATACGCACAAAAGGGGGGAGAAAACTGCTGTGACACTGCTTCCTGCGAACATGAAAATTTCAAAAATAAATTTCGGAAGGAATGCACAGCAAGTTAAAAATAAAGAACAAGGGAGCAGATGGACGAGGAGAGAAATCATACAGCAGATATGTGCAGTCGTTGTATGAGAGAAAACTTTTTCGGCGGCATTTTTGCTATAGAATGCCCGAAATTTCAGCCCCAAAAATAAATACGGCATACAATTTATTTTATTGTAACTCGGCCTTCTCATTGTGAGTCATCCGGATGAGCTTCACGTGTTCCAGTTCGAACTTGATTCCACGTTCGACGATGTCAGCATAGGCACGTTCAGGGACAAGATCTGGAATTTAGAATAAAATAAAACGAAACAATCAATAAATAAATAAAACAGCGCAAATTTCAGCTGGGGATGATCCCGACGGTCATCGGATTATCCACGCTCCCGGGGATCATCTCTGTCGTCGCCGGGCTGGGATGAGAGATGGATGACGTCGTCGTCAGTCGACGCACGCGGCTTTTCAGATAATAGCGCTCACAAAACAGATACTGTATATTCCTTCAAAGTAGGACAACAACATCGGACATTTTTTTCTGTTGAGTTCTTAGAATGCCTTCAAATGTGAATTTTCATCGAGTTTTTCATGTACAGTACCTGCAAGAGGTCCTTAGTTTTGAGTGCGGTTACTCGCTGAAGTTGGAAATTTTTATAACCGGTTTTGGAGAGAATATACTGTATTACACTGAGGAAAACCCGGTGAAAGGTCATCTTTTATTCAAATTGAAAATAGTATTTAAATAACATACATTGACTGCTCAACATCTTGCAAGAAATACGTCCAACAAAAATAAAAATTGAAAGTTTTTTACAAAATAAATCGAGAATGACGCAGAAATTTTGATCACATTCTAGAAAATTATTTGGAAGATTTTCTCGTGGAAAAAAAAAAATCACGCAATTTACAGACAATCATGAGATTCCGTTAAATTTAGTATTTCTCGGAATCATCCACTGCAATAATGGGTCCACTAATTTTTGTCTCCCTAAATACGTGTGTGATGCAAACCTGTGTGTGATAATAAGAAGTACTGTATTTTTAATTCAAAACGTAACAGTATAGAATCACCCTGTCCTGGGAAATCAAGTATAGCTGTGGCTGGATCATCAGCACACTTTTTTCCATGGGCTATCTTTTGCCAACCGACCTGGTTTTATGGGGATGATCGACGGCCCATTGCTGGAGGCATGCAAATTTCGCGGTGACCATTATTGCGAGGATTCTTTTTGTTCCCCTCGCCGGACACAAGCCTGTTCCACCTCCCCACTGATTTTATTTCTGCTTCTTTTTTTTCATCCCAAGAAGCTCATTTGTGAATCGGTTTTTTTTTTTTGTTGCTGTGTATCAGGGGACTGTAAAGAGATTCTTCACGCTCTACTGGTCTACGAAGTGCTGCTTTTTGTGCGAGGGAGATTTGGCATTTGCGGGCGAACACATAGATGGCAAGAAAAAAATCATTACTCTACTCTGTTCTGACTTTTGGTTGCTGGACTTTGGGGTTTGTTTTCGCAAAAGCATATTTCCGGGATTGTACTGTTCATCCGAGCTGCGGTGAAGTGTTTATAATTTTAAAAATCAACAAACTTTTGACGCGAAAATAATGAAATTCAGATTGAAGATCACTTGGATCACGTATCTGACGTATGATAGCTCCCAGTGAAGTCACAAAGGGAGTAAATGCACACAAAAAATAGCAATTACAAATTTGCAACTCAATTCTGATCACTTTCCTTGTGAGCCTTTTATGAAACAAAACCGCTACCAGAATGATCAAAATAACTGAAATTCAATTCTTCGATGAACTCATTGGACAAACTATCATAATCAATTTGGAGGGTTCAAATTATTTGTTTCTGGACACTCGTTAAGTGTGTGTCGACTTTGAAAAAGGACATCTCCAAATTATTGCTTGCTTGATGATTAATGACAATCCATCCGCATAAATTATTTATTTCACCTCAGATGCGCAGCAGGATTTTGATGAATGATATGAAGAGGGATACTGTATAAGAAAACGAACGTGACTAAAGAAGTATAAATATTGTTTTAACTTTGAAAAGGTTTGATGGAAGTAGTTTCTTCAGCCTTTTCGTGGATCCGCACTCACGTTTCAAAACTGTTTCCCGTTACTATAACAACCTGCGGTTCACTAATTTTCAGACCACTTTCTGAGAATCCTAGCATGAACAATTATTTTTAGTTTGACGCATCCAATGGCAACAACAGGAATTTGACTGAAGATTATAAAATCCTTTTAATAATGTGTGACGTTCTGGAGTTGGGTAATTTATAAAAAAAAAGAAAAATGAATTAGTTATTTCGTCTCTGTGTCAGCCTTACTTCTCGAAATCAATCTGGTCGTACAAAATGTTCGTCGCGTCAAGGGTGCGACTAAGGGAAAAAATTTGGGTGGGGTGTCCGTTGTTTGAGAGCTAGTGGGCCCTCTCGAGTTTTCCTCGCCCGCACGTCCTAAAATTAAACCCAGTGTGACAAAAGCGAGAGCCGTTAAACCCGGGGCAATGAAAATCAGGCTGTGAAGTGGGGATGGAAGAGATGATATGACCTGCTTTGGGAAGAACCGATGCTGCAACATTGAACGCATAATATAATATTTTTAAAAAAGACAGCAAGCAAATAAAAGGCTGGGTTTAAAAAAGAAGGAAAAGTGGGGGGAGGGGGTGGGGAACAAGGATTTGGGTTCCATCAGGGCACCCTCTGATATGCTCCCCTCGGGATTGTGAAACCCGGATCATTGCCTGAGGTTTTTAAAATTTTTCGCAAGGGTTTTTTTTTCAAGGGTGATGAGGTTATTATCATATTGAGTAATTTCCCAGCTTCCGGATCGAGCCTTGCCAAAACCTATAATCAGTGGGTCCGAATGAGCTTCCCGTTTTTTTAAGGGAAAACGGTAGCAATATTTCTTTATTGTTTAAAATTTTTACAATTTCAGCTTACTCAATTTTCGGCATTTTTTAGCCTGCAAAAAGGGAACATTTGTAAAATTCAATTAGCTGTATTTTACAACAATCCTCTTTTTTAGAAGTTTTTCAGGAGCAAAATGCATATCGTAAAGATTTTTTATACATTTCTTCTTTCAATTAATAACAGTGAAAGTCCATCGAAGTACGTTTTTACCTGTAGCATTTTTTCTCCCCGACTTTTCGTTGGCTTCTGAAAGTCGATGGAGCACAAAAAATGATTTCCTAGAACTATTCCGTGAGAGATATCCACGCATTTCCGGCGAGGAAGATTCCTTCGTCTGCCGGAAGTTCCGTTTATGTTATGGAAAACGGATTGCAGTTTCTGATTTTAAATAGATGCATTTGAACGTCCCATCATCTCACCATTCAGCACTTCAGCAAATTTGATGCATGTAGACTACCTTGTATGTAATAATACTGTAATACGACGGGTTACACGTTTCCGCACGGACCCGTTTCGACGCGAACTTGAAATGATCTGAACACCAGGGATTTCTTTTTAAAACATTTTTCTCATGTTCACTGGTTCCAAGAGGCTAGTCAGACACTTTAATGTAAATGCCACTTTGATTTGTACGCAATTCTCAGCCCTTTTGATCCATGTGTTGAAACAGGCCTTGAAATGTTCAGTTTTTTATTTTATTTTGAAGCTTCCCCAGCAGAACAGCAGCAACTAGCTGATCCGCGCGGAACCGTGTAACCCCAGCGTCTATGTGTAGTCAAGGAAATCAATCTTAGCCCTTTGAACAAGTTAATTACTGCAGGAATGCCAGAGCAAACCTTGTGCATATTTTCCTTCGTCGTGTTGGATTATTTTTTCCAGTCTATATTCTGCAAGCTTCAGCAATCGGATGTAATAAACCAGACAATCAATGCAATGCACCACCAGGTATCATCAGTTGCCGTATCGGGAAAAAGGGGAAGGATAATAATAGCCCTGGGACAAGAGAGACACGAGGCTCCCCAGCAGGCGATTAATTGCTCTCATTCAATCCCAGGGATCAGCAGCAACTATTCCTATTGTCAGACAGGTCAACAATAATCCCCAAGATCCGGGAGAAATCAGTCTGCGATTGTTCTGCAATCGTCCCTATATATTTTTCCGCCTGCCTCTCACTGTGTTCCGTATATTGAGGATCCCCCGCGGGGGATCCTTTGTATAGCAGCAGCCTCGTGTCGAGATTACGGCATCCGACCAGAACAAACGGACCTTTTGTCGTTGCTCAACAAGGCGTTTCTGTTTTTCTCTCTCTCATGTGTGTACTTTGACATTCTTGGGTTTGGGTCGGAAGAGAAAAGAAGCTGTCAGTGACTCCACTTGTTTAAATTTTGCATCGTAAAAGATCACCCCATCAAAACCCCAATCTAAAGCATCTTTCTCTTTGTTTGGATTACGATGCTTGTATTCTTTCAAAGCCTAAAATGGCCACAAAAGAAATAAATTTTGTTGTTTATTCAATTAAGTTTCAAATATATTGAACTGGATCTGAAACAATTTATCCATCATTTCTCAGTTCTTGCAATCCAAGAAACAAGGCATTTTATGGTAACAAATTTTGTTCTTTTTTTATCATCCTACAGCATAACATTGCTCTCTATATTTTCCATTCACATAAAAAACAATTGATAATTTTTGGCATTTAGTTGAACAAACTGATGACTTGCAGGAAACTAGCATTATCATTTCTGATATATCAATCCTGAGTAAATATAACATTGAAAGATAATTCAAGACAGAACATAATTTAGGAAATTTTTCAGAAATTTGGTGATCATTCCAAACGCTCTTTCTAGATTATTACTATTCAAAAACTCCGGGAATACGGTATATAAAAATATACAGTATTATCCTACTTGAATTTTGTGGGCGGAAAGGATTAGAGAAGTTCAATGCCATCAGACCCCAAGGACTTTCCTGAGAGATGAGGAGCGACCTCTGTTGCAAATAAACAGTCCCCGATTCGGTGTGTGGTCTGGTCCAGGCCCTGCTAATTGTCCCAGGTGGTATTTGGCGAGAAACGAAACGTGCAAACAATGCTCTTCGTTTATTGTTATCACCCCCAACCTTTCCTCCTTAAAATCGACGCCACACGTGTGACTCGTGCCGACACCGTCGACTTCTCCACAGTGGCAACAACGCCTCCACTTTGTTTCATCCCCGTGTTCTCTATAAGGGGCGAAAACAGAAGAGAACGGGTCGAAAAAGCTAATAGCCCGCAAATGCATTAGCAAGAAAGAGAGAGAGAGAGGAAAAAACCCCACTGTCGATTCTGGGGGGTCGAAAAACCCACGAAACATCTCGTCCAACTTGCGGAAAGTCAACGGTTTTTCGCTGCTAACGATTCCGCAAAGAAAATCAGCATACGAGCGGAAAAAAAGTAGAAGGAAAGTTAGTAACTCAGGGCATCTCCATGTACTGTACTTCGAAAAATGGCAGAAACTCAGTCATGTGTGGCCCCAGAAAGAAGAAGCATCTATTCTGCACAAAGTTCGACGACCTTCGGAAAGGAATTTGGTGTTGAATGCGTTCAGGGATTTTTTTTAGTGGCAATAACCCAAAACATTCCATAACTGTCTCATGCCCTGATCATATTTTCAAGATTTTTTTATGCATCATCAGGTTATGCATGGCCGGTAATTTCCAGAAATAAAGAAGAAAATGCCTGTTATCTGAAAGATTTTCAGAATTTTAAAAATATTTCCCTCTTTGCCGTGATTTTGCTTTGTCATTAGATCACTGAGAAATCACTAGGATTCCCGAACTGCTTTCACTTATTTCACCTTTGTCTCCCAAACATTTCTATACAAATTAAGACCGGTTCACGCGTAATTTCGAAATAATATCGACACTTGAAATGACCTTTTCCATTATTTCACTGATCTTTTCAATATAATGTATACATCTTCAAAAGCTCAGCTTGGGTCTGTATATGACGTAACATCATGCTTACATTTTGCAGAGAAACGCATCCCCTAGATTGAGCTCCAAAAAGCGTTATTTTGGTTTCATTAAAAGAATTCTGCATTTTGAAAATTTCTGAACTACTAATTTTTTAAAACCCAAAACCTAAAGTTCCTCAAAATCAGCGCCAGACAATTATACCACGGTGGACTCTGACATCAGGGGCACTTGTATAGAAATAATGAAAGTGCCAACCAACGGAATCATCCCTGTTGTGACGTCCAGGAACTAGAAACAAAAGGAAAACCCACGTGGGCGTGGAAAAGTCATCAGGCTGAACCGACGTCGACGTCGACATCCACGTCAGCGTTGGGGTTAAGCTCCTTTTCTTCTCCCAGGACACTTTCCAACTATTTCCAAAGTCCTTTTTATTCTGCTGAGAGGAACAATATTTTCAAGAATATCCGTCTTTTTCAGCTCATGAGAGTCCCGGAAAACTTTTGTCTTTCAGGTCTGCAAGTTTTTTTTTCTTTTTTCAACTCGATAGATCGAATCAGCAGTAATTGCATTACATTTTCCAATGCTGGAAAAAAAACTAACGTGCCAACAATTCCTTATCATTATCAGCATCAAATTTGGCGCATTCCTTCGCGTAAAAATGATGACAAATGACTCGAGCAAGTAAACTTTATTCCTAAAAAAAAAATTCCCGACGGAAAATCACGTGTGACACATATACAAAAATTGAAATCACTCGATAAATGATGAAAAGATTGAAAAATTACGCCTTTCATGTTCTCAAACTGTGTGATTTTTTTTTTGGGATTACATCCATCAGCTTAACGACTCCAATGAAAATACTATTAATTCTGGTTTCAGATCCTCTGAGAACCCTTATTTCCATTGAAAATTGTGCGCGCAAATTCAACGTGAGAAACCTTGATCATCTTTCTCGCATTATCTTTGGAATTATAATTTTTTGCATGAACGTACTGCATGTTTGTTTCGAAAAATGTGCGTCCTCCTGAAATGCAGAATACAGCCTGGAAGATTCCCAGTAGCTGTCGATACTTTTTCTTTGACGACGAGCTTGAGACGCTCTTCTTGCTACAAGGTATCTGTCACTCAGTCTGCTGTTCCACGGCTTTTGCTGCTGCTGGTGGAGGGGAAAAAGGCAGCTGATGAGGGCATCAGTTGTTCGCACCCGATTGATTGTCTTTCCAGAGACTACACCGAACCCGGTGGGTTATTTTCTTAACCCCACCGAGAGCATGTCCCTAACATTTGCTCCAACTGTTCTTCGACTTCCAATAAGACAAGCCACCGATTGAAGCCGCAATTAAAAAGCTCTTTGGTTTGCGCTGATGATCGACTTTGAGAAAGAGAGCTTGTGAGCTTCTTTACTCTAGACCACCATCAAAATTTGGAATGATTTTATGAGCAGTTAATTTTACAATATATGCGTCAAACAGACCAGGAACTTGTGTAAAAATAAGAAATAAGACACTACAGCAGTTTACAATCCGTTCAAGTCCTGTTGTACTCTGTCACGTGTGGCAAGAATTTTAATTTACTCATGTTTTTCAGTTCCCATGTCTTGAAAGTGAATAAAAGTACCTATTGCGTCTTTAAAATTAAAGTTTGATATTTTATGGAAACGCACCGGGGATAAAAAAAAATGTTCGCACCCCTGCTGGAGAAAATATTCCAGTTATTTTGATTTTACTCCAGTGATATTAAATCACATTCAGATTTTCTTCTTCTTGAAAAGCCAGACATTTAAAAATACTATTTTTCGTCCNACCACTGATTTCTTCAAGTTATTATGCGTTGAAGGTGACCGTTTTCTTCTTTCAATTTTTTTATGGACTTCAACTGCTCATTTTCACTTGATTTTCATTTCAAAATGCACTTTCAAACCAAATGCATCTTCAGAAGGAAGACATTTACGTATATTCAGTTCTTAAAAATAAAGACCAGCGACGTTTTCGAGATTATACAATACAAACAAAATAATCAACGTATCCGCTGCAACAAAATTATAAAAATCAAACAAAAAACGGCGAGGTGTATTTTAATGGTTGTGATAGAAATCTCAATTTTCCCAATAAAATAGAAAAAAATGAGCGTACGAATTCATTATTGCAATTACAGTACATAAAAAGTGTATTCCTGAATGAACAATAACTGAAATAAAGTCACTCTCAAACTATCAATTTATTAATGTTAGAAAATGTCAATGACACACCAGACCAAGGAATCTAATCTTGATTTTCAATATTTTACTTCAAAAACATTTCTTGTGAATTTTTGCATAATGTTTATGTGCCTAAAGCGTGTAGTGTGGTGGTTGCTGGGTGCAGAAAGCATTTGCAACAAAAGATTGCATTTGGAATTTAAATCAGGAACTCTTTATTTTGTAACTCAGTACTCGAAGAATACATTTACTTTTATAACCTTGCATGAATAACTTGTGCACAGGAGCAATGGAATCAATTACAATTCCCTTCTCTCTTCGTTTACTTCGCACTTCTCATATATGTGTTATTCGACCTTCTCAGGTTTCCCATCACAAAAAATATAAACCAACTTTGTATATGACCAGGTTCCAAAGGGGCTTTGGTTATTAAAGCTAATTTTAAAAACTAGCTTACTTTCTAGCTGTCTCGCTTGACAAGACCTGGTGCAAACCACGCAATATATACAGCTCAGC
>CAJPEX010007066.1:0-10838 GCA_905338405.1 Notodromas monacha | reverse complement strand
GATAGAAGAATTGCAGGAAATTGTAAATTGTGATATTCTGGGCCATAAATTGCTTCTTAGATTATAGTTGACAGGATGCTGAACTTGGAGGCAGGGTTTCATTTGCCCAATGAGTCTTTTACTTTTTTTTAAAACACATAAAATGCCATTTTTATTGCTTTTCTCTTTCCTGTGTTAAGTAGAATTAGCCAAAAAGCTTAAAGAAATTTGAGTTACCGAGGATTGAGGGGAAAAGCTTTTGAGTTTTGGTGGTTTTTATCTCTTTGGGGGCAGCTGGACAATGTTCATTGCGTGGTGTTGCAGAACATTTTTGCATGGTTGTGCAGTTTGGTTTGACTGAACGTCACCAAAACTCAGCTTTGGCTATAAGTAGCCAAAGTTGGGAAAAATCCCAGAGAGCAAAAACCATTGTCTTCAACATGTCTTATACTAATCCAATGGCTGGGATGCAGAAAAAATGCTACCGGGCAGTAATTGATTTTATTACTCTCAAAAATGTCTCTGTATGAATGAAAAAATGGAACTGCATGAATTTTTCCCAATTTTGGCTCTTGGAATCATGCTAGGTATTTCCTTTTGTTTTCTTTTACCTGTAGCACAAAATGGTGCAAATAAATCCTTGCAGCACTGCCCAAGGATTAATGCATTGTTTTCAAGGGAATTTAGACATGCACTTGGGGAACAAATTCGACTCATGGAGAATCCAATTACACAGGCTCAAATGTACTGTACAGTAATGTATATGAAAGAACATTTCTTGCTGACCGGCAAAAAAAAACTTCAACGAACCCCGCCGCCGGTCCGCGGACTTGACCACGGGTTGCAGACCATTTCTAGTCTTGCAAATACAGTACAGACATTTCATCCGAAGATTCACTAGGTTCATTGAAACGCCTGAACTCTCATCGTCGTCGAGTCTCTGGTCAGAAACGGGCTCGCATTACTCGCAGATGATGCTCTGCGGGTTGCATGGGGAAAGCTGAACCTAGGATCAGTCGCAGCCTTTGAGGTCCTTCGCATGGCGCCGCGTGGGTACGTTGCAAGTGACGACGAGGACAGCCAGACGAGCCGGTTGTTAATTGATGGTTGGCGACGGGAATCGACCACCTGCGGGCAATGTTTATCTTAATTCAACAACGCTAAGTGGACCTCGGCGGCCAGGGTCAGAGGCGGCGTAATTAAGTCGCTTTCGATCCGTAGCGAGACTCCGACTGACGGGCTCAATAAATTCTCGGCCATGCTCAAACCGGCTTTAATTGATGATCCATTTCGCCGCAATCGAACCGGAGATTGGCCAATAAATGCCACTGACAAAGCGTTAGTGATCTTCCCGCTCAGACATACTGACTGTAGCTCTATAGTCGGTTTTTTTTTTCTCTTTCCAAGCCGTTGCAAAATGCGAGTGTAATTGGTCAAGTAAAGAAACGCTGCGGAAAAAATATCTCGCGGTTAGCTGAGTAACTGGTACATCGCTTGGATAAAAATCAGGATCAGGTTTCGAATTGTACTTCTGCAAGAGTTCTCTGAACTCTGAAACACCTCACAAACTTCTCAGAAAATCCCCGGCATTATTTACCGCTAAGCGTGTAAAATCCATCAGATGGTTTGAAAATTCATCTTACCAGAAAATCCGAACAAAATCGAAATTTGAATATTGTCAATATGGGACACTTGTCTCCTCAGAATTGACGCCAGCATTGACAAACAGTCAAACCCCTTGAAGTCAAACTCAGAGGGAAGCACCAAAGAAAAGCTTGCACGGAGTTATTCAATTAGGGACGCCAGCATTTTTTTTTTAATTACAAAAATATATTCAGCTTTTGGACAATAAACTGTTAGGTGATAAATGAGTTGACAGGATGCTGAACTTGGTGAGAAGGGTACAGTTGTCAAATAAGTCACTCAATTCCTGTTAAAAATCATCAAGTTAAATTCTTATTACTTTCCTCTTTTGTCAGTCACCAAAATGATGGCACATAAGCCTCCAAAAAATATAGTTCTAGGGGTTTGAGAAAAAGTATTTCAGTTAGGGAGGTCTATATCACATTTATTTTTCAGGAATAAGTCCAAAAAGGGACTGAAAAAATTGACATGGAGAGGTTTAATTGATAAACTTTCACTCGTACCAGCAACTGTAGAGATTGCTGATTGTTTTAAATCGAACGAAATTTTGACAGAAGTGTTCTTTTCACATGAAACTTCTGCAGTTCACCGGCAGAAAGCATTCCTCAGTTTTAAACGTGTGCAGTACGATGCATACGGGTTAAACGTATGCACATTTATGGCAATAAACCATTAATAATGGTAATAAAATGGCAATAATGGTAACATTTATGGTAATAATTACTGAAAAATCTGCGGTATAGCACACCCGAATAGTTCTAGAGCTTTCAGAAACACTCCTAAATCCATCTGCGAATAATTATTTAAATCGCTTATTTTTATATACGGACCTAAATCCAACAAGGAGTTCAATATATGACTTGTTATACAGAAGAAGAATAAAGCTAATATAATCTACCATAAAGCCAGCACAAATCTCATAAGATTGAAGTTAGTAAAGAAGAAGGCGGACAACGCAGCTGCCCACAACGCCATCGTGGGTTGAAAGAATTTCCCCGACATGTACTGTCCAGCGGAATGATGAATGCTCCCGTCTGACGATTATTCTCGTCACGACGCGAGCGATTCACTAAACGACGCATGCAATCTTGTCCCACATTAAATGGACAGCGGTCCGCTGATGATTATGGACCCCCTTCCTCCCAATATACTTCCTACAGCATGACCAGCACGAATAATTGTCATGCACCCGCGGTGGAATGCGTAAATGGTACCGTCCTTCATTTTGCAAAACCCCATGAATCCCACAATATCGTGAACACGGCGAACAAATTGTTGAAACTTTCGACTGACACGTTCTTTAGTTTTTCTGCGTAAAAGGCGCGCGATTTTCTCAATTTTGGAAATGTAACCCTCCCATTCACATCTGACTCATTCATGCGTTTCTGCGACGAAAGCTTGAATATCATACCTTTTGTGTATACTACTGTATAAACACAGCGGTGACGCCGAACCGTGAAAAATTTAGGTATTTCGGGCAATTTTAGATTTTTGACCTGAAATGCTGTATTTTAAGGATGTATAAGTGATGAAAAGATGAATTTGATCTCATGGGAATCAATCGAATCGATTGAATATTCATGTGAACCCTCTCTTCAATGAAATTCAAGGGACCTAAAAAATAATTCGTTGCAGAGAGACTTCCGTCTTAGAGAACCCATGAGACATGCGGACAGAACCCTATGCATCCATGGGACCACAGAAAAATCGTTGTACTGTAGACAAGATTGTCGTAGAGAGTCCTCCTGAATTTCATACAATAATTTCCTCACGCAATAAAAAAGCAATATGCAAGAAAGTTGCCCTAATCGAAGTAAAATTGCCAACATTTAATGTAGTGAACGATACTTCGAAAAGAAGAATGTTGAAACATTCTCATGATGGAACTATCGCAGAAAGGGACCAATCTACTCCGCATGGCATTCCAAAACACATATTGCGTTCACCTGTTATTTTTGCGTTCTGAAGCTCTATGATTCTATACTGAACTACAATCGCTCATCAACTGCGAGGAGGAACGATCAGAATGACATACAAAAAAGACAATCCTTCGAATATATTTTCAGCCTCCACTGCATCTTCATATCAAGATGATCAGTCCTTTGCAGATGATTGACTAATTGCGTATTGTACCGTACTTCAAGAATGCGGATGCGGCTGAAAAACAAGTGACTTTCACCTACCTGATTTCCGTTTTCGGAATTGGGTCAGTGCGTGAAGAGCGAGATTTCCCTCATCGTTCGTCACAGGACCGAAGCCATTGTCCGATCGATTTGCAACCCATTGTGGTTGAAAGAGGAAGGAAACTGATTCACCGGCTGGGGGTTTTTGTGCTCGATCCCAGGAACGAGGTCGGGTTGGGTCGGCGGGGTGTCGGTGCGGCGCCCGCTGCATATGGCGCCCGCCCGCGGTGCGAGCCAAGAACACACGTACACGACATCATCGCCGCGGATTGTGATGTATGACGGGAATCAGTGCCCGATGATCCCTTTCGCGAAAGTCCTCGCTTCGGGAAATCTAGGGAAGCTATACTCTGGGTATTTTACACGTCATCGCTTTTTGAAACAGTGGTCTAGGACTTTATTATATAGGTACCATGTGAAAAATCATGGCATACTAAAATACGTACCGCCTAACCTGGAAATTTTGGCGGGAGCTGCATGAACGTAAGGAAGATGAGAAAAAGTTGAAATTGGTGGAGGAAAGGAAAGAACCATTTCACTCGAATCACGGACGGTACTGTACAGTGCTGTACATACAGGTACGGTCTGTCGCATACAAAAAAAAAACCCACAATAACTCGGGGTTAAATATTGTGTGCGTTTTCTAAACAATGTGAAACAGGCATCAACTTTCAGTCAATTTTTGCTGGTTTCTTCCTAATCTCTCCTAAGGACACAGTTTTATTCAAAGGTGTACACCCCTCCTTGCAAAGAATGCCCGTGAAAATGTGTTTGCTGAACAAGGTGGAACATGCAACTACTTTCTACGTAAATTTCCCAAACTTTCAGCGGTCTACTTCCTAATCTCTCTTGGTGAAAATTTTATAATATCTCGTTTAACAATATGTACACACATACTCGAAAATAATGCCCATGTAGTATTGTACCAGGATTTTTTCGTGTTCCACTTGAAAGGCCTCTGAAGCCCACCAGAGGTACCACTGGTCATAGAACCTCTTTTCTATGCAACTTCAATTTAATTCCCAGCAGTAAGTGGAACTTATAATATGCAAAGGTCAAGGTAATCGGGAACTGCTTCAAAAACTAGTGACGGAGGAAAGATCCGTTTGATGGAGAACTGCGTTTTGTAGACAATGAAGACGCGTCCACCTTATTCAATTCAGAAGACTCCGAAACGTGTTTTGTCTTTTAAATACATACGACCAATAAATTTAAATCCATGGTGTCTCATACTGTTCGAAACGTCGAGTTCATTCTGTATTAAATTCAATCCTGCGATTAATAAGAAGGACAAATGAATTCTCCTATGAATTTTAAATTGGTATACAGTACTGTCAATTTCCGTGCATAGCAAGGGAAGATTGCTCATTCAATGCCAACTGTACTTGAATATACACTGACGAATAACTTTGAATTGTATACGATTTGGAGGATGCATATGTATCATCACGCCTGTGGTTCAGTTAGCAATTTTTTGAGCTGATCTGTCCGAGAATTTTATATTCGAAAGTTGGCTTGATGCAGTAGTGGTTTAAATTCTCCGTCGTACAAAATTCGATGAGGAAGAATCAAACTTTGTCAAGGCCGGAAGTTCCGCGCTTTTGCGTGAAAACCACAGGGTACAATACTGTATAGTCTTGGAGTCACACAAAAATAAAAAGAAGCAGATGATGCGATTCCTCCTTCTCAAATCTAAGGAACTCGTATATTGCAGAGAACTATGGTTTCTGACGCATAACTAAAAATTCGCATTATTTATCCCGGAGGCGGCTCGCAGCGGTACCGGAAACCACTCGCTGGGCCAAATTCGACGCTGGAAGCCGTCGACATTTCCGCCGACGTTGGTCCGACATACTCGGCATCCGCCGGGGGACTCAGGAAGCAAGAAAATGCTGGTTCGTAATGGTCGCAGTGATGCTTTCACGACGATTATCCGTGTGAACAGGATCCATCGATGCGCCCCGCGAGCATCCCCGAGGCAGCAGTGTTTTCTCTTTCTCTATTTGATTTTTTTTTCATTTTTCCCGTATATCAGGGGTTGTTTTGTCCCCCCCTTCATTTTTCTGATAACCATCTGATCTCGCTCGCGTTATGGCGGCAGCTCTGCTCACCGGGTGACTTCCGTCGGACTCGCTGCCTCGTTGCCCCTTGCGAGTTGGCACTGGATCACCGGACTGCGGCTACTTCCGGCCGGAAAGTCGCCTAAATCGCTCCACGGACTCGTGGCAGGGCGGCGGCCGACCAAGGGTTGAGCCCGAAGTTGCGGATTCCTCTTCTTGTGGGCTGATAATACCCATGCTTATTTTTTCGCATGTGGGCCAGTGGAAGAAAATATGGTAACTTCTCGGCCTGGGTATTTTATTTTATTTTTCAAGAAGAACTCTGGACAAAAATCACTCTCGGAAAATTAGTCAACAAAACTGTGCCTTGCGAAATCTGAATATTGTTTTTATTTGATTTTACTGAAGCTTGAGTGTATTGTTGGGACATCCCGATGTTGCATCTAATTTTCCCGTAGACTTTAAGTGAGTGAGTTATGTACAGTTACTCACTCACTTGATCACTTCTAATTTTTGGGGGAAATATATGAAAAAGTCTTCCTCTGAAAACGTGCAAAAATGTTTATCTAAAATTGAAAGCACCGAAAATAAGTGCGTATATATACAGGAGAAAGCCACACATAATTTGCCATTTTGGCATGGAAAGAAATCTCAAAGGCAAGAAAAAGCACATATATTGTATACAGTTGATCGGAAACCGCCTGAAAAGAGAAGCACAAATGGCAATACAGTGGAAAAGTTTATCGTGGATACTGTATATCAGAACTTTGAAAAGTTATACAGTACTGTACTTCATGTTGTTTCTTGTGGACATTTTGGCAGTTTCCAAATCTTCGCAGAAAATTTCCCCTGGGAGTGGTGACTGGCGAGTAAACCATAGGCTATATGAAAACAATATTTTAAGTCATGAATCAAGCATCTAATATAATTTTAGAGCTGAACGTTTCTATATCACTCAGCCGTGGTAGTATACAAGCAAGGAAAAAGAAGATTACACAGGCTATAGCCCTAGAGTGATCAGAGGAATTTTTCCACTGGATCAAACTTTCCATCATTTGAACCTTGTCTCGTATTTTTTTCGAGTATGACATCGTGTTTATGTATGAGTATCAAAGCAAACCTTTTCACATCGGACATACGACTTCTATAGAATATGAACCAGCAGTTACAGCTCGTTGCTAATACATATTGTACTTACGTGGAGTCCCAAAAATATAAACCGCTTTTAGTTAAACTTGTTTTTCTCAAATATATAATGAGATATAAAGTGAAGTTCAGCTTCATTTCAACTGTTTTTTTATACTTACATCTTTCGAACGTTTGAAACTGGAATATATCGAAAATTTTGAAAAACTAACCAGGTCAACGAAGTTGAGACGGAATCTTAACTTCTGAAACTTTCAATTGGTATAAAATTGCACATTAAAGTCATGGTTATTACTCCCATTCAAATTGTAAAACTAAAAAAGGAATATTGCGAAATTTCCTTTTTGGAGTACAGTAATTATTTTCTCTTCAGATTTGGTCCATTAAAAGATAGAAACAGACATTTCCTGGAGTCAATCGTTATTCCCATTTCACTACTGTACAGCGGTACTGTATTCATTTTTTATATTCGCGAATTTTGTAAAATTATGCCTAGTTTCAGTGATTTTTTTTTTTTTCAAGCACTCCTATTCCTTCAAGTGTTTTTTTTGCCGAAGAAAAATCTTTGCAAGGTACATGCGACCCGCGTGGAAAGTCACATTCCGCGGTGAAAGACTTATGGCATAGTGCGAATGGAAGAATTTAGAATCGATTCATGAACAAATACGAGAGTGATGTGTTTTTGTTTCAGTCACTCCTCAGTCCTCAGCAAGTGCGGAAAGGAAAGGAAGTCGGAAACGCTTCAGCAGTGGCAGGGCCACAAATCTGTTTTCTGTTCGGCTTTGGTGATCGGTATACGCGTTGATCGCCACCGTCGCATATGAATCAACCGCATTTCGGCGTTCAGGAACACCAAACCGACGTTTCTCCTCCCCTCTTGGGCGCAAGAAAAACATCGCTGAGTGTTGTTGGGGTCGCCTGGCTGAGTGGGNTGTATCATCACGCCTGTGGTTCAGTTAGCAATTTTTTGAGCTGATCTGTCCGAGAATTTTATATTCGAAAGTTGGCTTGATGCAGTAGTGGTTTAAATTCTCCGTCGTACAAAATTCGATGAGGAAGAATCAAACTTTGTCAAGGCCGGAAGTTCCGCGCTTTTGCGTGAAAACCACAGGGTACAATACTGTATAGTCTTGGAGTCACACAAAAATAAAAAGAAGCAGATGATGCGATTCCTCCTTCTCAAATCTAAGGAACTCGTATATTGCAGAGAACTATAGTTTCTGACGCATAACTAAAAATTCGCATTATTTATCCCGGAGGCGGCTCGCAGCGGTACCGGAAACCACTCGCTGGGCCAAATTCGACGCTGGAAGCCGTCGACATTTCCGCCGACGTTGGTCCGACATACTCGGCATCCGCCGGGGGACTCAGGAAGCAAGAAAATGCTGGTTCGTAATGGTCGCAGTGATGCTTTCACGACGATTATCCGTGTGAACAGGATCCATCGATGCGCCCCGCGAGCATCCCCGAGGCAGCAGTGTTTTCTCTTTCTCTATTTGATTTTTTTTTCCATTTTTCCCGTATATCAGGGGTTGTTTTGTCCCCCTTCATTTTTCTGATAACCATCTGATCTCGCTCGCGTTATGGCGGCAGCTCTGCTCACCGGGTGACTTCCGTCGGACTCGCTGCCTCGTTGCCCCTTGCGAGTTGGCACTGGATCACCGGACTGCGGCTACTTCCGGCCGGAAAGTCGCCTAAATCGCTCCACGGACTCGTGGCAGGGCGGCGGCCGACCAAGGGTTGAGCCCGAAGTTGCGGATTCCTGTTCTTGTGGGCTGATGAACCCATGCTTATTTTTTCGTATGTGGACCGGTGGAAGAAAATATGGTAACTTCTCAGCCTGGGTATTTTATTTTATTTTTCAAGAATAACTGTGACAAAAATCACTCTCGGAAAATTAGTCAACAAAACTGTGCCTTGCGAAATCTGAATATTGTTTTTCTTCGATTTTACTGAAGCTTGAGTGCATTGTTGGGACATCCCGATGTTGCATCTGATTTTCCCGTAGACTTTAAGTGAGTGAGTTATGTACAGTAACTCACTCACTTGTTCACTTCTAATTTTTGGGGAAAATATGTGAAAAGGTCTTCCTTCGAAAACGTGCAAAAAAGTTTATCTAAAATTGAAAGCACCGAAAATAAGTGCGTATATATACAGGAGAAAGCCACACAGAATTTGCCATTTTGGCATGGAAAGAAATCTCAAAGGCAAGAACAAGCACATATATTGTAAACAGTTGATGGGAAACCGCCTGAAAAGAGAAGCACGAATGGCAATACAGTGGAAAAGTTTATCGTGGATACTGTATATCAGAACTTTGAAAAGTAATACTTTACTTCATGCTGTTTCTTGTGGATATTTTGCCAGTTTCCAAATCTTCGCAAACAATTTCCCCTGGGAGTGGTGACTGGCGAGTGGACCACAGGCTATATGAAAACAATATTTTAAGACATGAATGAAGCTTCCAAGATAATTTTAGAGCGCTGAACGTTTCTACTGTTTATCACTCAGCCGTGGTAGTTTTCAAGCAAGGGTAAAGAAGATTACACAGGCTATAGCCGTAGAGTGATCAGAGGAATTTTTCCACAGGATCAAACTTTTTATCATTTGAACCTTGTCTCGTATTTTTTTCTCGAGTATGACACCGTGTTTATGTATGAGGATCAAAGCAAACCTTTTCACATTGGACATACGACTTCTATAGAATATGAACCAGCAGTTACAGCTCGTTGCTAATATTGTACTTACGTGGAGTCCCAACAATTTAGACGGCTTTTATTTAAACTTGTTTTTTCTCAAAGATCTAAAGAGATCTAAAGTGAAGTTCAGCTTCATTTCAACTGTTTTTTTTATACTTACATCTTTCGAACGTTTGAACTAGAATATATCGAAAATTTTGAAAAACTAAAAAGGTCAACGAACTTGAGAAGGAATCTTAACTTCGGAAACTTTCAATTGGTATAAAAGTGCACATTAAAGTCATGGTTATTACTCCCATTCAAATTGTAAAGCCAAAAAAGGAATATTGTGAAATTTCCTTTTTGGAGTACAGTAATTATTTTCTCTTCAGATTTGGTCCATTAAAAGATAGAAACAGACATTTCCTGGAGTCAATCGTTATTCCCATTTAACTACTGTACAGCGGTACTGTATTCATTTTTGATATTCGCGAATTTTGTAAAATTATGCCTACTTTCAGTGATTTTATAATTTTTTTCAAGCACTCCAATTCCTTCAAGAGTTTTTTTTTTTTTGCCGAAGAAAAATCTTTGCAAGGTACATGCGACCCGCGTGGAAAGTCACATTCCGCGTTGAAAGATTTATGGCATAGTGCGAATGGAAGAATTTAGAATCGATTCATGAACAAATACGAGAGTGATGTGTTTTTGTTTCAGTCACTCCTCAGTCCTCAGCAAGTGCGGAAAGGAAAGGAAGTCGGAAACGCTTCAGCAGTGGCAGGGCCACAAATCTGTTTTCTGTTCGGCTTTGGTGATCGGTATACGCGTTGATCGCCACCGTCGCATATGAATCAACCGCATTTCGGCGTTCAGGAACACCAAACCGACGTTTCTCCTCCCCTCTTGGGCGCAAGAAAAACATCGCTGAGTGTTGTTGGGGTCGCCTGGCTGAGTGGGGCGGTTTTCTTCTCGCTGCGTCGACATTACCAGCGCTCACCCGGAGCCCGCGAATGAATCAAATCAGGACACATGCCAGGGGCATTCAACGCGTGTGGGGCCACCGCAAAATGTCCTCCATCAGCAGTTGATTCTGGCTGAAGCGGAAATCGAGCTAGCGTTAATTGACACATTACCCGCCATGGTCCCCA
>CAJPEX010007065.1:0-10838 GCA_905338405.1 Notodromas monacha | reverse complement strand
CCTCGTACATTTCTATGTAAGTCACTGGTCCTGGCGGCGGGTCCCAAGTCACAGTGATCTCCGCCATCTTCACGTCTGCCACGCGGACATTTGTCACCCTTGACGGCACTGCATGAGAGAAAAAAAAAGGACATTGACACTAGGGTATTAAAAAAGAGGCAATTAGAATCAGACACGACACGCGAGCTGATTAATCACGTCCCAAAAATCGGGGACCCCAAAAGCAGATACTGTACACAGGCACAGCACACATCCAAACGCATATAGCGTGAGTCACCATGCGACCTTCTCCGGTTAACGAACACATACTGTATTTTTATTCATTTATAAAATTTTCTTTATCTGCGGAGCTGCAGTATTACAAAAATTCTACGCTTTTAAATATGAATAAAGGCCGTCGGTACTGCGTGGGAACACAATCTTCAATTTCAGGAAAAAGGCTCGTTTTCAAAGAAAATCCAGATAATCAAGGTTGCATTGTAGCTTGATTTCAGCGGGGAAGGCAGGAAAAAATTAACTATATCACAGTTTTTTCGGGAAATACTTGTGCAATATGCAAAACTTGTGGTTTTTATTACCCACGTTTTCGACTATTCATAAATTCGAACTCATTCACTATATTGTACAGCTCTCCTTTTATTTATTTTTTTTTCTGAGAGACTTGGTTCCACTTTGAAATTACTCGTGTAAAAAATAAATAAAAACCGCAAATGGTCATGGACTTATGGCCAGTTTTTCCTTTCTATTTTCAACATCAAATAGATTGAATAAATTAACATCGATATACATAGGAAATACAATTATCCACATAATCCGTCGAAATGATCTGATCATCTAAACTGGTCCACATTTATTGAATGTGCGGCGTTATACAATTTCCAATATGGCTGCACGCAGAATTAATGCATCATCAACATGCAAATCAGGATGTAAATTATCCATACAAGAAATAAAATAATAAAAAAAAATTCAGCAAAAAATGTGTCCAACATTTCCTTACCTCGAGCGTCGGTGGTGACTGTTATATCTACGAATTTGCTGAGGTAATTCGCTGCCAAACCAGTCACGCCATTTTCGGCGAAGACCTTGAACGCGTAAGTGGTCACGGGTCTTCTTGTCCCCAATTGGAGGGAACACAATTCTGAGAAGAATTCGAAGTTTCAGATGTACGAGACTGACTAAAATATCTAGAACATCACCAAAAGATAATTTTCGTCAAACCTGACTCTTGCTCTGTATTTGTTTGCCACCCTCGAAATCCAAAGCGATCACTTTGATTTAAATAAACATAATTGAATGAAATATGTTCTCATAACTCGTGTTTCACACCAGCTATCATCATTTAACGGCATTGAACATATGAATGAGCAACTTTTTTTTTACAGTCGGTCACGCTTTCGCTGAGCGGTTCCGTATTTATAAGAGCACCAACACTTCTAACGATCAGAGATAAAAAATAAACTTTCGATAGGTGTCCAAGGAAAACAGGCGACAATGAGACAGCAGAAATTGCATAAAAAGAGGAAAAAATATGCAAATGAAAATTGGAAACACTCACGTCGGCGACCCGGGAAGGAACGTAGGTCACGGAGTTGCCGCAAGTGTCGCACGAAATTTTGTACGTCGTGTCGCGTCGGCCGCCGGAGTCGTGCGGGTGGTTCCACGACAGGATCACAGTTGACTGATCCACGAAGTTCACCGTCAGGTTCTGCGGCGCCGACGGCGGCCCTGTGTCGCGTTGGACAACAAAACAACATGGAACAATGTTTCACATCAACAAAACGAGAGAGACCACAAAAAAAAAAAAAAAACCCACGTCGTGGCGAAAAACGATTTACAAGCGTTGAAACCGAAGCTCACGAGTCTCATTCACACTAACCTTCGCCCGATTTTATCCTCATTCAAAACTTTGTTATATTGTATTACCCACTACAGTATAAGGAAGCATCAATCGAGCACTTTTTTTTTTAAATTACAGTGGTGCCTTCATTATATATTTTTGTAAAGGAAACTAACGATGAAGATTGCACTGGAAATCTCTTGCAACTCAAGCGACTAATCTGGAATCTCTCTTATCTCACACACATATTTTTATTTTTCGGTTACTTGTGGACATCGAATTATCTTAATTTCGGCACAAATTTATATATTGTACAAAGCAGTTCACGGGTATTCCTTTCGTTGGTCCGAAAATACCTTCAACTAATGTATAATCAGCCCATCTGCAACGCTGTTCTCCGTATTAAAAAAATTACTTTCCAGTCTCTCGAGTATCGTCGTAATAATCCGCGATTTTTTAATCATCTGGACCAAGAAATCCAAATATACGGGAAATTGGGCTGAATGAAGTGTACTGCTAAAGAAAACTCGGTTAGACCCTCCTTTCCTACATTTTTATGCGAGTCAGCTCGTTTTTTTATCGACGAAAATATTGCTACAAAAAAATCACAGAAGAATTGAAATTTCCCACCGTAATGTTCGCCATTTCATAAACGGCCATTTCCAGCTGAGAAACTTGACCCAACGAAGTACTGTATTTTCAGAGAAAATTTATTCGAGTACTGCAGTGCAATTTCCTCCGTTCATGGACGAAAAATTACAATCGCAACAATTCACTATTGGCTTATTTTTGAAAGTAATTGAAACAAAGAAATGCCGTTGCATTCAACGACAGAAACGGTTCTTGCTTTTCTTACCACTTTTTCAACAAAGAATAAATGTTGGGATTTGCCCACCCACGAATGATTTCACACTAACGCGATTAATTTGTCCACGAGATCATTCGCAGAAGCTTTCAAGGTTTTTACTGCAAATATTTTCTTCTATGAAAAGAAAAAACCATGCTTTATCCGCATGCGTTGCGATATAAAAAAAATCTAGTTTTAGTGGTACAGTATTTCGTGGACATAGAATTCTGACGAAGGAGAACTTCAAATTGAGTCGAAAGTTTTCCGCGGGTCGGATTGATTCGAAAAATTCCAAATGTCATCGTATGAAAAAATAAGTAATTGAAAAGGAAGTAGGAACTCACGAGTGCAAGCCATTTCCTCAGGGTCATGCGGAGCCCTGTAGTAACCGTCGTCACATCGACACTTCGACAGGCCCGAGTGTGGTGCTGACGAGTGTGGCGGACAAGTTCGACACATGCCGCCGCCATCAGAAACCGGCTTGAAGCGACCAGGCGGACATTCTGTAGAAAAGGAAGAAAACATCATGAGCAGAACTGTCGAGAACACCAACTTTTACAACCACGAGGTAGAGAGAGAGAGAAAAAAACGGAATCAACACAGAAAATAAAGAACGCCTAAAACTTCCAATGACGATAAAATCACGCAAAAGAAAACTCGTTTTCAAATGTATCTGAGATGAAAAGGTCGACCTGATGTGGAAGTACACTGAGAATTCTCACCATCGAAATTCACTCAAAGGTCGTCATAAAATATTCTAGAAAACCTTGAACAAAAGCTTTTTTTTAGATCTCAGATGACACGCGAAATAAAGGTGAATTTCAAAACTTCGGTCTCTGCATTTTTTATCCAAAATTACGGTAATACCTCGATCTTAATTTTAAATACCAACTCTTAACCCTCAGATACGCTTTTCACCCCAATTTCTACCTCACGACCTTTGCATAAATTTCCTTATTCCCACTTTTTCAGATCCACCACCTCTAACAACAATTCGTTCGTCGTTAATCTACCGTTTGTGTTGTCGAGCCTATTACATCAGGCGGAAAAAAGATTTCCTGCTTCCAGAACATTCGATGCAAATTCAGAATATAATTCATGCATTGTTCCGATCTTGTCATCCGGGAAATAGAGAGCGTACTTATTTTTGAGAAAAAAAAAGTTCGAAGTACTGCACATAAAAACAGGCCTCATTTCCGAGACCAGTAACTTCTGCAAGTAGCCATGAAATCTGAGGAAATGATTGCCATTTCTCGATATCAATCGATCGTAAACTCTGTTTAACTGATCAATCTTCCCCACGTCGATCTACGCCACATCACGCAAAGAAAATGCAAAAACCCAAGATGAAACATTTTCATCCGCATTTTAATGGATCAAGTTATTCTCCTCGCATCAATATTTTCGTGCCTATATGCTCTCCTGGGCATCCCATAATCCTTGCCTATAGTGTACGATATAGTTCTTCCTCATCTAGCATTCGTAGAATCATTTCTCAAGAAAGACTTCAGTCCTTTCGCGGTCAGCATAGAAACACATGAACGCGAATAGAACGCTTCTAAAATGACGAAGGAAAAAAAAATTACCCAGACGCTGCGCCAAAAAAAACAAACAAACTAAAAGTAACAAAACAAATAAACGGCAAGACTGAAGCCTGTTCGGAATTATAGCTTCCTTTTCCGTACACTTCGGCTTCTGACGAGGCGGAAGCAACGGCCCATCACCATTAAAACTTCCCATTACTCTTAGGAATGCGTGGCGCTGATGGCGGGAATCAACTTATCTCCAATCGCCGACTCCAGAAAAGCACCACTACGCGATTTGGCATTCCACGTCTTTCGTCCGTTCTTTTCAGCGGTACAGTCCTAGCAATTTATTTCGATGCATGGAACTATATAAAAAAGAGAGCGAACTAGCGTATAGATGGAAAAAAATAAAATCGGAAGAAAAACGCAGATCTACCGATTTTTTTTCTTCTCACGGAGAGGGACATAAAATTATGCGTCTCGCAGACGAAATTTAATGATGGGTTTGAATGCTTTCGCCAACTGCCACTTGACAGCCAGTAAACTGGGATCGTTTTCTTGGCATGTCTTGCTTCTTCGCAATTGAATCATGATTTTTAAATTTACCCAGTAATAGAACGGAACTATCAGAGGAATCTCCGGGACCGATTTCAGAAAGGGAAGCGCCGGAATACAGCAATTTTTTTTTTACAATTCTTGTCCTTCAGAAGTGCAAAACGGGCAGATGTTTTTTTTCCGCGCGCATTCGAAGAGTTCCATCTGCGCTTCCAACAAATGACCACATAACTTGAACGGGTAAAAAAGTAAACGGCATGAAATTTCTCCTGTGGATATAATACCCAACGAAAATTGCGTTTCAATAAAGATATACAAAAGTCGATGAACGCAAGAGGACAGTGGGAGAATACGGTATAAGTCATATGCGAATAAAATACTGTAAGGCAGTTCAGACGAGCTCACTTCAAAATAAGCCTTCCTCGAAATTCCCGCAGGAAAACCGGCCCAAAAAAAAATCTGTGAACGTCCGACGCATTGGCGAACATGAGAAATGGTTGCGATACCGATGCCGTATTTATATATAACATTTAAAGCGGGGAAAAAACTAGGCACTGATGCCCTGCATCCTCGGGTTCCCCAACTTCCCCCAGGGACTTTTTTTTTTTTTTCTCCATGGGAAATTCTTCGCGTTTTATCTCGCTGTGTGAACGGCGTCAACGGTTCCATCAGCAATGGAAATTTCGCACCCGAAGAAAACGGCGAACCCCGAAGACCGCGTCTCGTGTATCTGTTCTACGTCTAGAGGGATACATTTGGAAACGCTCGGAAGGCGGAATCTTCCAAAATGCGGGGGGAAATATCAACATGTTTCTATATTTTCGAATGACAAATGAGGCTCCACCAACGACCAATGATGAGCTTCTCGCAGAGACTGCAAAAAAATGAAATCGGAAAACTCGGGTTCGAGCGTGAAATCTGCGAAAGTTTTCACGGAGGATTTTGCAAAATCGGTTACATGAATATGCAAGAAAAATATCTATTGGACTTAGCAGGCTTTGCCCTCCTCAACACCGATATACATGCAGGTATACTTCTTTTTTTTCTTTTTACTCTTTCTCTAAAAGTTTTGCTTTTGTTGAATGTAAGCTCTCAAAAAACATGTCTCGCGAGAAATGCGAACTTTTTCCGATTTCAGCCACAGAAACGACCCAGGGATAAAATTATAAATACTGTAGCATGACTATCGCTATGTAGCTTTAAATATAATTTTTTTCGCGGTAACAGTATTCTGAAGATTTTCTAAATTAATACTGTACATCGTAAAATGGAAACTTCTGGCGAAAATCCGCTCACTGCGAAAATATCTAAAACAAAACGGAGAAATATTGCGAAAATTCCCGAGAATGTCCAGCCAAAACTGAAATAAGGACGCCAGAAAACAAAAAATACGACTTTGTTTAAAACTATTTATGATCCACCAGAAAAGGTAAAATTAAAAGGTCCCATCAATGCTTGACGATTATAATCAACTCGAAAAGTGTGAAACTGATTGAATTTCTTCTACAAATAAAAAAAAAAGGGTAAAAATTGGCCACGTCGATTCCGTTCGCCTGCAATAAAAATGCATTGGCTCTGAATTTAAAAGAGCCAATTTCTTTTTGCAGCAATCACGGATTTCCAAGACTCGTTATCCCGGATTCCAAATTCACTTCTTACGCAAGAATTTTATTCGGCGCCCGAGTGGAATCCGACTGCAGCAGCAAGCAAAAGGCAATTCCAAGCACGAATGCGTATTTCCCGGTTCCCAAATCAAACTACAGTACTGTACTTGAAAAAAAAGAAGCATATATCCATTGCAATGGCTGTAGGGGAAAAACAAATCTGCAGTCTCGCAATACACCCCCTCATCTTGCTTCTCTTCACGTCTATTTCGGAACCTTGGGCGTCAATCGACCTTCGAGTTCCCGGAGAAATAATTGCTTTTACGGGGTACTACAGACTTAACAATTGTAGACAAACCATCCATCGCCAAGTCGCCATGAAAAGAGAATAAAAAACCCCCCAGACGGAAACTGCAGCGCTGAAACACGCGTTAAATAACAGAAAACAACAATCTAGATCTCGTTGCAGAGGTAGGGGGGAAAGGGAACGACCGCAACAGATTAGAAAATAAAAGTGGAACTTTTGCTTCGAACAACGCGAAAACGATTCGAATAAACTGAGAAGAGACGGGTTTACGATATCTCGTGAACAGCGTGTGTCTTAGAAAAAAAAAGTACGTCGCCTTAAAATGCAATATACAGTAAAATCTCGTGATGAAAAACGTCGGGGAGTGGGGGGAACTGGAGAAATATTTGTTTTACTGAAATGTGCATTTTCTTGAGAGAAATCACCGCACGATTCAGTGAGTACGTGGTGTAAAAAAAACATCGCATTAAAATCGATCGTATTCTCGGCGGAAGGTTACCGATTCAGTTCCTGGTCAACGTCTACTTTTAATTTTTCAAAGCACCGCAGGATTTATGTCTCGGGAGAAAATTTTTAGAAGTTCAAAGGCTGTCTCTGAGTGCCTCTTCAGCAACACGACTCAATCAACATAATGCTAAAAAAAATTACCCGCGAAGAAAATCGGCATCCACTAAACTGTGTCCTGAATTTCACGTCTAAAATATCGGGATGCACCTCATATCCGATGGCATCTCGCATTTGAATTTAAAACATGTACCTTATTATAAGCAAAAATATTTTGGAATAACTAATTGCTACCATTTTCTATGCAAGTGCGTATGAGTTCGAGTCCTGATTTTCGCC
This sequence comes from Notodromas monacha, assembly GCA_905338405.1. NCBI lineage: Eukaryota > Metazoa > Arthropoda > Ostracoda > Podocopida > Cyprididae > Notodromas > Notodromas monacha. Next base: position 3,316 of record CAJPEX010007065.1, on the reverse strand, counting down.
CGAAGTACAATAATTGATGCTACCTAAAAGACGCGATTTCTTATCCGGAAAATACAGATCAAATGTATTGTTGAACCAATTACCCACAAGAAAGGTATTCAGGAAATGATAAATATCTCAAATTTCATAAAATTAGAGACGACCTGTTTACGTGGGAATATTTCCGCGCGAAATTGAAGAAAAAACCAGTGGCTTTCCGAAGTTGTTATCAACTTGAATTGGACTCCTGAAAAAATACATTTCCCACAGAGGATCAATTATTAAACGAAGCCTTCCTAAATTTATTTGTTCAAGTGCTCATGAGTTAAGAGTCCTCATTCCTGTCAGAAGTGCCTAAAATTCGGTTTTTACGATCAATGAACCTCAAGTAATCAAAGAAAAGGTAACGATAAGGCGTCTCACATTCACACGAAAAGTTTCTCTTATTTTCGCGCCAAAAATAAATCACGAGCATACTTGAATCAACGGCATTCTGTATTTGTGTGAAAACGGATATTGCTGCACGAAGAATATCCAAAGTAAGAGAAAAAATTCTGGCACATCTCGTGCAATTTCCTCAATAAAAAAAAGCTAATATGACAGCCTCGACGACGACAGGAAACACAAGACTGCTGGTTACAGTGTATTTGCATGATAGAAAAGCATCAGAGGCCTTCGTGAGTTGCTTTCAATGCATGGGAGCAAATTGAAAATACGTGACGAAGAGATGCTCTCCACTTCGCTGTCGTCTCTTGAGCATCTTCTTTCAACACCTCGAATCCGTCTCAGCAACACCTTCCGTGGTTATTCCAGAAGTTTTATCATTTAAAACAAACGCGATTCCTTATAGGAAAATACAGATGATATGTATTGTTGAATCAATGCCCCACAAGAAAGGCATTTAGGATATGACAAATATTTCAAATTTCATAAAATTAGAGACGACCTGTTTCCGTGGTAAAATTTTCGCGCGATTGCACTTATGAAAACACATTTTCCACGGATCTGAACTTATTTCTCAGCTGGTGTGCTTCAAGAATTGAAGCGAACGTCGATTTCGAAGTAATTACCTATGTCCAATTAGAATTTTTTTCCTTTCGGGAACGACTGATAAATAACGGATACAGCAACGGGTTAATTTTTCAAGGCGGAAATTTCGTCAAGGATTCTCGCCGACTTCGAGAGCTCAAAAAAAAAATATTATGTTCTCTTTCACGAATCTAAAGTCAAAGGTAGAAGAATTTCCAACCGAACTCTATGCATATAAAACAGGAGATGAAAATTTGTCCTTCCTCCAACATCCTTCGAGAAAGGCCGGGAAATAAAAAATGAAGCTCGAAGAAGGAATTCAAATCGAGAAGAAGGCAACGTGCATTTGAATTGTTCCAATCCAGCAGGCAATAAGGAGAGCGAAAGGAAAGGGAATAGGAATAATGCCGAGGGGGCCGTTTGTATTGGAATCCTTGCATCTATATATTTATTTTTTACTTATTTGTTTTTTGACACCAGTGAGATGAACGACTCAGAGGGCGAAAAACGTTCGAGGAAATTTCTTTTTCGTTTTGGCACTCGAGCAGCAAAACGCGACAAAGGCGCCAGTCATGCAAAAAAGGAAAGCCCCTCGCACGCTTAACGTCCGAAGCTACTCCTGTTCTGAGCACGTTCTTGCCCAATTTTTCAGCTCTCAAAAAAAAAAAGAAAGAACGACGTACAAAGCACAATTTAGTATGTTAAAGTGCCGACTTTCCATGCACTCTAGACCAACATGCAGACAGAAAAAAAAGAAATATTACTGACCGAAATCGGTTTTCCTGAAGGCAGCTCCTGTTGGGGTACGGCATGGAAAAGAAAGAAGTCAAAACAGATAAGAACCGTCAACCACTTTTTGAACCGAATACCGATTGTATCATCCGAAGTACAGTACAGTACAAGCAAACTCGATTATTTAAAATATCACACGCCAAATGCACACGGCGAGCAAAGATCTTTTCTTGAGTGATGATCGCTGATGATGTAATGGATCAATCGCGCATTTCCTCTTCTGGCGGACGCATACAATCACAAATTTTTAAGCTAAAAAAACAAACATTTTGGAATCCAAATAAATATTAGAGGAAATCGATTGCGAAATATGGGTTTGCTAAATCATTCGATTCCCCGCAGGAATCCAACTCATCCCAAAAATTGAAACCTTGACAGCTGACGAAATTCTCTCGTTGAAAAATAATATTCCTTCGTCTAATGCAAATTCCCTTTACGAAGCAAATCAGCATCAAAATTCAATCGGAATTTTCGAGAGAAAAAAGTCGGTTATGCCAACAAAAAAAAACAATGAATATTTGCATGAATTCGAAGATTAATTGAAAGAAAATCTGCATTTTTTATAATCTTTGCCTCGAAAATATTCCACTCTTCCGTTTTCGCGATTCGTAGCAGCATTGAAGACGATTTCGCGAAGAAACTTGAAAATCTTGTAGACTGCTCGTCACAACGGGGATTTCCTTTCCTAATCGTCAGAATCATCCTCATCGCATGGTCATTCAAATCCGCCGTAACCCGCACCTCCAACGTATCATCTGCCCGTGACGAATGGAGCGAAAAAGAGGAAATGAGGGCTTTGCTTCCTTTTCTTCTCCTTCTTTCACAAGACGATGTTCCGACAATGAGTCAGCATTAACACAGGCGACTTTCAGAGCCACAAACTCCCGAGTTCGCGCACGAACGGGAAAATCCGGAATATCTTGCGAGCGGAAGACAGGGTTTTCCTATCTTTTCAACAAAGGTGCTAGAACATTTGCGACCCTTTTTTTTTAAAACTCGAGGAGAGAAAAAAAATCTAATATCACTGAAGAAATAATTTGACATAAAATCATTTGGAGACATTCATCTGCGCGCATCAGGATGGGCAGAAGTTTCTCAATAATTTCAGACACACAGCGACTCAAAAAAAAAGTTTTATCAAGGAAAACTGGCAAAAATGCTTCCGACTTGGTTCTGCTGAACAAAATTGGCAATCTTGAAAATTTACGTATGCAGTGAATGACTGGCTGAATCAAATGACGACCCATTATTTTATCATTAAAGTAAGAAGATATCAGTGTTCTGCTGTTCTTCACGGATATCGAACGAACGAATACAGGTGGGTATCATTTTTTTTAAAGAATAGTATTTTCTGGATCACTGTTACAATACTGTACATGCGAAAGAGGTTTTGCATCGAATCTTGTTAGCGATCCAATTTGTTCGACAGATTCCGACTCAGAAACATGGGTACTCGGAAGAAGCTCATTTCAAAGTACTGTACCTTTCAAAACTTTCGAACCACTTCTGAAGCGTT
>CAJPEX010007063.1:0-10839 GCA_905338405.1 Notodromas monacha | reverse complement strand
CCTTGTGAATGCTGAAAAGTGGCAAATAAAGTGTTCTGTTCATTCATTCATTCATTCATTCATAGAAAAAAATGCGCAAGACAACATATTTTAGACATGTGCATGCAGTTGGATCATGTTTTTGCATCATCAGTTGGATAAGCAGTTGGAAATATGCAAGGTTTGAGTTTTTTCTTTAAATTTCAAGCGCAAAAAAATGTATGCTGCAGTGTCGTTTTTCAAATCATCAACAAATATTATTTCATTGCAGCAGACCATACAATTTGAAATTTGACAGTGGAAGTACTGTACGTGCATTTTTAAAATTGTTTATTGATTGTATCTGCCACGTTTTTTTTTTCCCTACTATTGCTACTGAAATATAATTGACTGACTCCTTCTCGGCTTAACGCTCTGATAAATGTCAGGGTGGAACTCAGATTCTGTTTCTTTCACTTCGATAATAAAAATAGCTTTTCATGCTTTACTTCGGGGACGAAGGAGTGTGAGGGAAGAAGGATTAAAAAGAAGGATAGATTCCATAGCTCTGATCGGCGACTTTTATAGAGAAGGGATCATTAGGGAGCGAGAGGAAACATGGCCGAGGATGTTGAATGAAAATTTCACGCGAGAAGGCAAAGAGCTCGAATAAAAAATGATCCCCATAGTAGCACCGACAACAATCCCTTTTGAAATACGGCGCTTTTCATGAAAGAGTCTCGATGTGTAGCCACTTTTTTTCTTTTTCTTTTTAATCGTCTTGCAATTTTTCTTCTCAAAATTTCTTCACGAAATGGCCGTAACCGAGCGTTGCGTGATTATTACAGCTTCCCGGCAAAAAACTTTATTTTTTATTTCAGAACATAAATAAAAAAGCTTTTGATTACGGGAATTTGATTTTCATAAATTTATAATTTCAGCTAGGAAAAAATTTTGCTCAAATTGATCGAAAATATAAAGGTTTGAAGCCCCGGAATCAGAGCGCACGCTTTTTTTTGGTAATTTCTAATTTGTTATTTGAAATTCATGGATATTTTTTTTAGTGTATTTCAGAACCACGTTCAGAACCTCCTCTTTTATGAAAGAAAGCTTGAAAAGCGTCGTCCTAGAAGAGTTATTTGGACTCGATGTGCGTTAAGAAATCGATGAATCAAGAAGGAAAAGGGCGAGGTTGGTTTTTTTGCTACGAAAATGGATGAGCCTTATCCAAGGAATTTTTTTCTCCTTTCCTTTCTGCGCTGCTGCGTGGTTCAATAGAATGTTTCAGTTCTTCACATTTTGCTGATGTGGCAGTATATTCCCTCATTGGAGGCCGCCATGAGCCTTTTTCAATTTTCTGCGATCAGCGCCGGAAACTGCTGGGTCATTTTTCAAGCCCAGGCCCGAGATTTATTATTTCTCCGGCTTTTTCGGTCCAGCATCTTATATATCCCTCTATTCCAGGGGATTTTTATTCCTCTTTTTTTTCTCTCAGCTCAGATCTTGAGCTTGTTCTGTTCCCCATACTCCCGTTTTCCCATGAGAAAAAAGAAGGGTGTGGAGGAATTTGGAATTTTTTTCAGAGTTCCAGCAGAAGTTTGATCCTCAGGCCTGAAGGAAGGAGGAGGAAAGTTGGAAAGGGGCTATTTTTATTTTTTCGTGTGTCACGCCATTCGGGAGAGTAATTCGGAAATTTTTCAGCAGCTGTCGAAGTTCTTCGACTGACTGATTCGTATTTGTTATTGTTGTTTTTCTTGCAAAACGCTGTATGAAAATAAAGAGAGAGAGAGAGACGAGAGAAAGGAGAAATCTGTCTCGATATATGAGGCAGAGAAAGTACCTTCCGCTTTTTTCCTATCTCGTGCCGTGAGGAATAAAACTGTACCTGGTTTTCAGGTTTAAAGGTGCTGGCTTTTAAACCCATCAGGACCTACATTATATTTTCTTTGATCGTTTCACTGCGATGAAGTGGAAGGAATTCCCGGAGACCTCAATTTTGAATAATTTCCCCCCGATTCATAATGGTAACAATTCTTTTATCCGATTTTGACAAACAGTGGATTTTGCTTCTCAATGGTAAAAACCTTGAACTTTAAATCGCCTGATGAGTTTACAATCCTTGAAAACGATGCGAGAAAATTGTTTGGAATATATGCTCACATCAATACAGTCAACGTTAGAAACTACCGTGTTGGCACATTTGTCACATTTATCTGTAATTGATTCTCTTCTCATAGTTTTTACATTTATATTTCTATGTAAGCCTTGTTGAGAGTATCGTGGAATATACCACAAATTATGGATCCCCCAGCATGAAAGTCTTCTGGTTTTCTTGAGCCATGTAAACAAAAAGAAACCATGCATTGAATATATTGCTATGCAAGAGTACATTTTGAAATGCATTTTCTTTCCTTTTAATGGCCCCATCATACAGTCTGTTTGTTTATTTTCAATTATGATTTGATTGAATGTGTTTGGATGAATGTGGTTGAGGAGGGGAGGGGTTGTTTGGGTGTGGGGACATTCCTCAGACATTGTGATTGCTGAAAAGTAAAAAAAAAAAAAAACAGCGCACTCTTCCATCCAATTCAATATTGCTGAAGAATATGCAAAAATTGAGTCCTAATTAAACAAAGCATTGCATAACGCCCTATAGTTTCTTCAGCAGGAAATTTTTCTGGGATATTTTGCACCAGAAGCATAACAATTATGTCCCACTGAGCATCAACAAATACACTGATTTGAAAATTCCACTTCTTCAGTTCACCAAGTGTTTCACAGACCTTATTTGAGACTACCCAGCAGTATCATTCCACCATCCGCCAAAAATGAGGGTTAAACCCCGTAAATCTTCAGGGAACAGCTGTGCATTCCTTTTTTGAAGTGCCAGCTGAGGAGTCTCTAAAACTTTGAAAGCCTTGATATTGGGTTATAATGTACTGCATGTGGGGACTTCTTCTCATCAACAGTATGTCTTTCCAAAATCAACCCCATACTGTTGGATGAGTTCCTCATCAAATTTTGCAAGAGACGAGAGACTGATGAGGGGCATCATAATGCAAGTTTTCAGTAATCTGAAGACTATATTTTTCAAGTTCGTTTTAGATGGAACAGCGGAGTATTAATTTTGTAGTGCCAGTTGATGAGATAGCTAGAAAGAACAAAGCTTTGAACTTCATTTTTCTTCACTTGCTGCAGGTAAAAATGTTTTGATAATAACATTTTGTCCATCGTATATGTTGTGCCTTTTTTGTTAGAAGATCAAGAAATTCTTCAAAGAATTTTCAAACCAATGGTCAACTTTTCACAGCCAGCTTTTGTACCATTCCATTGGGCTTTTTTGGATCTTCAAAACATTTCCTACAGTAATTTAATTATTCTTTGCATGAATAAAACAAGAAAATTCTCAAGTCTTTTGAACTGCTATTGGAAGGTAAAATGCTTTACATGCAACTGAATTTTAACGTCTCACTGACCTTTTATGAAAATGGCTGCTGGTGTATAAGTTTAACCTTAGTTGGAACTTGGAAGAGAAGTCAAAGAAAGTTCACCATTCCCCAAATTATGAAACTTTATTGTGCCTCATCAATTCAGAGTGTTCAGTAGAAATTGTCATCATCAATATAACTTAAAGTGCTCATACTTTTAGAGTACAGAACAATAAACATTTTATAATACTGAGGGCGGCAGAATAATTCAATGTCGAGTAATCGTCTATTGCTCACTCAACTAAAAAAAAATTATTATTTTCAATTGTCTATCTAAAATGTGGAAAAAGGGGTCGTTTGATTATTCATTCTTCTATCTTCATATTCCAGCACTATATTAGACTTTTCTGAAAAATGCGTGAAATTTTGCAGTTTGCTTTTATTAACCGGACAAGCTTCAGCAACCGATTGCTGAAAGAAGCTTGAATCGTAGATTGCATGAACTTTTCTTGGAGAAAAGCTGAGCATTTCAGCAAAATATACAAATGAAAATATCTTCAGATTACTGATGTCGTAGAATCTGTATTGTCGAAACGCTCACAAGAGGAAATAATTTAAGGCTGATAATTGAAGAACATTTTTCTCATAAAAATTTGATGAACATGCTCGCTGGCTTAATGAACAATAGGATCGTTGGCAGCGAAAAAATTATTCCCATCGAAATTTTCTCTGATATATTGTCAAGATACTTGTACAATGTCCGTCATCATCATCATCCCAGAAAGTAAATGAAGCAAATATTTGCTGTTTCCGGCTTGTAAATCAATTTGCTTTTCTATGGAACGAAATATTTAAAAAAAATAGCACATTTGTTGCTCCGCAACTCAATCAAAATTTTCCAGCTTTTCGTCCCCCTTTTATTCTCCATAAATTCTCACGAGGAGCAAATACATATTCTGATGCCTACACTGGAGCAATTTCGCGCTTTGCATGCTAAAATTTAGAGCCGAGAAAAATAAAAAAGAATGGACCAGCAAACGTGGAATAAACAAGAGGATTTACTTCCAGTTTTTTTGCATCCTCACGTGCGCGGAGTTGAAAGGCCTTCAAATTTCACTGGGCAGGAAAATGCGCGTAATTCCGTTTTCCGTGGAAGCCCTGACTCCTGTTTTGCATGCATAAATATGGCGTAGATGCTGAGTAAACGCTGAGCCCTGCCGACTGAATTTTAACGCTGTCAGTCCATCCTTTTAGGAAGATGCATCCGAAAGCAACCCTTCGTAATTCTTCCTGGAACAAATAGCAGTGGAATCGAGGGGAACTTCTGGTACTTCTCCGGAAGTATCACATATCTTTCCTAGCCTTAAAGATAAGCCAGCAAATATAGGAATCGTAAATACCTGGCGACATTATTTTAAATTGCTGCTGGGAATATATTTTTATGTGCTCCTTCGGTTTCCTGCATCTTTTGGGGACGCAAAACTTGAGCCCAGGGATGTCGGGTACCAGGAACTGAATTATGGTCCCACTTTTGTGTGGATCCACTTCTTGTGGATGCACCTCTTCTTTTAAATGAATTTATCCCACAAATTATAGACGGGGAGAACTTTGAGGGCTTTGGTCAGGCCAGCTGACCAAATCAAACAACAAAAATTTGTAAAAGCCCAGTTTTGCCCCTATACCAATAGTCAGTCCACTAAATTAATTCCTCGCTGGGGCATCCCTGAAAACCTCTACCCAGAACTGTCAATAATTTCCCTGGCATTCAGTCAATTGTTGTTTTTGAATTTGTGTTGTGTGCACAAAGGATTATTCTTTCATTTAATGAGTGTCATATTTTTTTCTTGCTGTGATTTATGTTTTACTTGTATTGTCTCTTTCTTGATGCAGACCATGAGTCCTGTTCATATTCTTGCTAAACTAGGCATATGTGATTAAATTGCGCCCATCATTACGTATTCTCAGTCACAAACTGGCTGAAGGTCCTCTGTGATTATTCATCCTTTTTCTTATTCATCCTCAGCTCTGTAATGCTGTCTTTTCTTGGGAACCCTCGTGTCCCCAACAGCGTTTTGGGGGGGGGGGCGTTTGGCAGATATAGTTCTTCTCATGGAATCTCATAGAACTATGAGTCAGTCTGACTCTGATGCTGTTTAAAATCACATCAATTTAAACTAAATTGATTGTTCATTTTTGCAGTGGCTGTAGTGCAAACAAATTATCACTCTAGTTACTGCGCACATATCTGTGGATAAAAAAAATCGAGGTTATGAGATTTTTTTCAAATTCAATAAAAAAATGATAAGTTTTAGCTAAACTTATGTCCGATGAAAGAATTGCTTTTGTATGTTGTTGAAAATGAGTGATGTGAAACCCTTTCACAATTTCCAATGTTTCCTAAGACTCTCACCGAATGATTGCATATATAGTACGTACCTGGAACTGTATGTAGAAATGTGAGTTGATGAAGTGGACAGGCTGACATTTCTTGTGGTTTTTTTTTTACATTTCACAAGAATCGATCATTTTGACACATGATGACATGTCAATTTTGCTTTGAAAAATAATTTTCATTTGATTTTTGGTATAAGTATGCCTTGCAAATCTCAATCTGAAAGCATTTCAGCTGAGCTTTTGGTGAGAAAAGGATCTACAGAAAAATTACACTCTAGGTGGAGGGATTAATTTTCAGTAGTACTTTTTAATCTGCTATTCGAAAATTAATGTACAATTGTCACATACAATATTCTTTTGTTATTTCAGAGTTAGAGGACATATTTTTCCTTAATACTTGCTGGTTTGGATCAATGAATCCCCAACATTTCATCTTCATCAGAAACCTCAGAAAAACAAATGGCAGTTGAAATTATCTAAAAAAAAATTTTTTGGCTTTTCTCTTGATTACACCTGCATTTCTTTTTTACTTATTTCAATCTGAGAAACCTTTCTTCAAGCCCACCTCCCTAACTTTAAAAAAAATTCCACTACAGTATATGCCTGCTTCATTGGATCTTAATTTTTGCAAAAAAGCAGAGACTTCTTAAATGTCCGGTATAATTTTTTGGAAAGAATCTTAGAAAACTTTGCTGGTCCTCAAAAAATGTTAGGGAAATACACAGGTCCGCAAACAATCTTAAGGCAATTTTCCGGTCCGCGGGACGAAAAATGTCCGGGATCACTGCTCTATACCCATTAAAACAGTTTTATCCACAAGATAATTCAAGGGGACCATGAAACATTTGCTGCGGAGAGAATTCCATTGTAGAAAAACTTGACCGAATCGTTTCAGAACCTGAATGGAACGGAAAAATATTTTCGCACACAAATAAATCATTTTAAAGAGATCATTCCTCATGATCGCTTCACCTAAGCTTTAAAAACCATGCATAATTCAATGTACACATCCAGATGGCGCAAGTCACTGTGAGGTTTAGGAAAAAAAAATGTTGCTCTTTCGAATATTCGGAAGTCAGGGGTCCATGAAATTTTGCTGTGAAGAGAATTTCATGGCAATAAGAGAGTCCAAAAATAATCAGACATACACGAAGCTGAAAATGGGATCAGTAAACACTTCAGAAATTTTCAAAAAATTAGGCGGTGTTTGTAGAAATAGCATTGCAAAAAAGAAAAAATAACCCGATGGAATTGGCACAAAAGCACAGGGCGTGTATGACCACCAAAGGATGCATCCCGCTTCTTGCGAGGCGAGAAGGCAAACTGAGGCCAGATCCCGAGGATCCCGGGGATCTTGCCACGGGACTCCCGAGCCTTTACCATTCGGGGGGAAGGTTTTCTTGCCTGAAGCGTCAGGTTCGAACCTCGAAACATCCGCAAAAGAATCCCCCACGCATGAATATACTGTATTATGCGTGATGCATTTGCGAGTGGACTCACGAAAACGTTTTCATAATTATGTAAGGATGACCTTCATAATGTTTGGGCAAGAGAAGATCATCGTATTATTAAAGAATTGCAATGTTTTGGCGCCACCTATAGTGATCCGCTGATTTTTGAGAAGTATGCCAGTTTCGCAAATTATTTTTTTAGTTTTCATTCAAGTTATCATTCCTCATGATAGGTTCACCTAAGCTTAACAAACCATGCATAATTCAAAGTTTAAAACTTGATGAAGGTCGAGCATGTTTTTCTCAACCAAATGGTAAACAGTCGATTTTTCTCAAAAAGGAGAAACAAATTTATGTTTCTTGTATAAGGTCAACTCTGTTCTCATATTCATTCACATGCTGAACTTTGATATGAACTTTGGAATCGCATGCTGACTTGTTTCCAAAGACAATTTGAAAATAGAAGGAAGTATCTGTTCTTTAAATATCTCATTTTCCACCCCCTGCCTAACAGACTTTTGGTGTAAGGGATTTTTGCCTAACAGACCAGCTCTGCAGGCAGTTTTTGGACCTGATTGGTTCAAAATTATTGCTGACAGTTGAAAGTTTTAACTTTTACCTGATTGAATTTGTCTGAAGGACTCTTCATTGAACAGACTTGTTGATAGCATGAATCAAGTCCATTTGACAAGGGTTGACTGTACATATAGTTGAGTTCAACCCTTGGGCAGCAGAGGGTTCTTTCCCATTGCCCACCAAAGTTGGATTATTTTTGTCTGCTGGGGTTTTTTAAGTTTTCTGAAGGTCAGAAAAGCTTCCTAGGTGTGCTGAGTCAAAGTTGGGATTAATCTGAGAAATGCTTGTTGCTTAACCCTTGGACGGCAGAGGGTTCTTTCTTATAGTGGGAAAGAGTTGGATTATTTTTGTATCCTCCTGCATTTTCATAAATTCAATGGTCAGGAAAACCCTTCCAGGTGGGCTGAGGTAAAGTCCACATGAATCCAAAAAAAGCTGGTAGTCTCACTGAGCATTTTTTCAATTTTCCCTCAAAAATTTTCTGTGCCCAAGAAAAAAAGATTGGGAATTTTTCAACTTCACCCTTAATAACTCCCTGTTGACATTTTTTTCTTCACCTCTCTGAGGTGCAACACGTTTTGCAGAAATAGTCCAACTTTGCCACCCAAGGGTTGAAATATCATTTTTCCCCCACAAAATGTATCTGCGCAAAAAGAAAAAAAAGCATCATGATTTTTCCCAATTTCATTCTCAAAACCCTTTTCTCATTTTTTCTTCTCCAAGGTGCAAAAAATGTTTCAAAAATAGTCCAACTTTGCCACCCAAGTGTTGAATATTATTTGGACTTATATCAGGGATCAAAGCGTCCGGTTTTTATGTATTATTTTTCTGTCATCTTTCCCTCACTGTTGGGCATGACTTCGATTTCCGCACTCCACAATACCATTCTCTTGGGGATTAGGCCTCGATTGTTCTCTCTGATTGTCCCCTGGGCAAAAAGCTTCCACAAACCCAAGTGTCCTCCAGCAACAATCTGGATTACCTCTCAATCTCTCTCCTATTTTCCCCCTTTTGTCACAAATGACAAGGAAATTTCAAAAAAAAAACTTATATGAACACAATGAATACGATTTTTTCTCTCATCTTTTTTCTCTAAAAAAACAAAGAAATTTCGAAGAAATCAATTGGATCAGAAAGATTTCCCGAGAACATTCTAGTGTGGTCTCTACAAACAATGAACGTGATTTCTTGGCCACTCACGAGATTCAATAGTGAAATCGCATCAGCAATCTTGCAAAATCTCTCCAGACAACACGAATGCGATTCATTTAATCCGCTCTCTCGAAAAGTCGAGTCGAAAGTACTGGAGCGGACATTTAGCCAGAGGGAAAATATGTGGATTTGGGGGAAATTTATGGACCTAGAAGTGTGGATGTCTGGTTCGGATTGAAACGCCGATTTATCGACCTGAAAATAGCGCCAACTTAATCTCGTTTTTGTCTGAATTTCGCCTTTAAAAGCAGCAGACGAAAACATTAGGTCCATCCAGGAGCATTTTTTTTTGGCAAACCATCGCATGGATTTTAAAATGCTGCAAGAGCTTCAAGATTCATCCAATAACTCGGTCAAGGTGAAATCTGAAGAAATAAACCCCAAGAATCTTGAAAGCCTTTTCCCACAAGTCAAATGACATTCTGACAGAACCGCGAACAAGTCCTAAAGCAAAGAGGAATCCCATCCTTTCCATCACCAAGAATCAGAGTTGGAAACTTGGAACCAAGTACTTGTTAGGAAAGTACCATACAGCACTGCATACGTGGGGCAGTTCCTATTGGCAAATGAAGGTTTTCGTCATAAATATGATGATTGCTGGATTTAAAAAGTTGGCTTTTGCAGAGCACTAATACAGGAAACCGGTGATTTTGGCGAGAAGAAAAGCGTTGAGGAATTCAAGCACATGGTGAGTCTGATAAGGCGCAAGTCAGACAATTTGAATGGAAATTCATTTCAATTTTCTAGTTTGTGCTGAAATTCTTGAATTTGCGTGTCCTACACTAAAAACTGGAGAACCCATCTTCCGCAGAGATACTTTTACACTCAATTTTTCAGCTAAACAGTGAGGGTGTGCTCTTTTTGCAATAGTGCACAGTCCTGATTCTCCTGAAGCAAATACAGTACTGTGTATATAGTTTTCTATATCAAAATATTTTATTTGTTTCAGTACCCTGTGCCAGCAAGTAAAACGTTTTCCTTAGTTCCCAAAAACCTATATAATCCCACTTATTGTGATATTCACGCAATTAAGGTTCTTGCTGGCTTAATTTTGGTTTTGAAAATTCTGCATATTTTCTAAAAATTTACTGCTCATGAGCACTGCAAAGAAAAGCCTAATATTTTGAACCTTTGAATAATTTAATATAAATTCCAATGTTTTATCTTGCTCATCTTGTGTAATGAAGGATCCATGACTCCCTCATTTGCAAAAGTGCAAATGGGAACAGAACTCTTTCTCGAAAATTAATGCGCAAATATACCAAATTCAGCCTAAACATTTTGTCTCCTGCCGGTGGTACCTTGCAATTTGACCACCCTGCAATGCGTCCACCCCTTTTTTGATGGGAGGTCTAATCATAATTCCACCTCAGCAGCCCTGCTTTAATTTGACCCTTATTAGAGACACAGAGGATGAAATGTGATGTGGAAAACATTGCATTTGACAGTATCTCACAATTTGACCATAGTTCAGCAACAGTTCTGGGTACAATTTGGGGGTACCATCCGTATACATGCAGTGTTTGGATAAAAAAAAATTTGCATATACTACTTGAGTGAATATTATACTGTATCAGAAACTGCAATGCTGCCCAGCACAAAGATGAGGAGAGAGCAAGATTAATCCACCGCACAGTTTGACTTGTGGGTTGAGCATGCACATCCCCCCCACCCCCCAAGGCAGAGACAAGGGACCAATTAAGCATCTTTCACCAACACAAGGCGCGACGGTGCGACACATCATCCTGGCGTCAGTAATCCACTGTCCAAATGGCATGCCGTGTCAGCGTCGACCCACGCCGTTTTTGTTCATCTTTTCC
>CAJPEX010007061.1:0-10844 GCA_905338405.1 Notodromas monacha | reverse complement strand
ATTGTGCATTAATAGGCGAAAACTGGACTTGCTACGATTTATGCAAGGAAGGGGTTCGTCAGGTTACTGCGTACGAAGGTATTGTTAAATTAACTGGTCCAGAACTTAATTTCAATTGCGCAGCATTTAACCAAATAAAGGTAAGAATTTTAAGCATTCGCGACCATTCAATCTTCGAGAAAAAGTGCACTATTTGCTTCTTCAGGTTGTTCTTCTTGATGGTGACGTTGATTGTGTGGGGGATGAGGAATCTTCGTCGATCCTTCTTGAGGGAGGACGCTGTAGGTTGGCAGGACAGGTATCATCGGTGATTGGTACAACAGCGGCTCCAAGCTTCAGCAGTGTTCCATTTTCGAGGGAATTTCCAGCGAAAATCCAATCTTCCAAGTTACGGAACGAATTCTGGACGAGATGACTTTTCCAAGGGCATCCGTTGTCGGAGCTGGGGATCTTCTCAATGGATCCGACATTTCACACAATCACACAACATTTCAAGATCACAAATATAATCAAGTGGTTGCGGGAGTTTCCTCTTTCATCGCGATAATGCTGTTGGTGGTCGGTATTTGCGTTGGCATCTCGAGCGGACTGATCATTTATATGGTCAGGGAATATGCCATCAACAGAAGACATCGCCGTGATTATACTGAGGTAAGAAATACATAAAACGGAAAATAAACATTTGAAGGAGGACGTTGTAGATTGGCTGGACAGGTGTCATCGGTGATTGGTACAACAGCGGTTCCAATCTCCAGCAGTGTTCCCATTTTTGAGGGAATCTCCAGCGAAAATCCAGCCTTCCAAGTTACAGAACGAATTCTTGATGAGGTGTCTTTTCCAAGGGCATCCGTTGTTGGAGCTGGGGATCTTCTCAATGGATCCAACATTTCGCACAATCACACAACATTTCAAGATCACATGTACAATCAAGTGGTTGCGGGAGTTTCAAGTTTCATCACGATAATGCTGTTGGTGGTTGGTATTTGTGTTGGCATCGCGAGCGGACTGATCATTTATATGGTCAGAGAATATGCCATCAACAGAAGACATCGTCGCGATTATACTGAGGTAAGAAAAACATAAAACGGAAAATAAACAAAATTTCTTAATTAGTTTATTTTATCAACAGGTTCCGATTGGGGAGCAGAGGACTTCGACTCCGGAAGTAGTGGAACTCCAGAGTGTGACCAGTGAAACGCAGAATTTGACTTCAAATACTGCAAGTGATTGTAATGATTCGGGAATGGAAAGTATCAATCTTCGCGCTTTGTTGCCGATTTTGCGTCAAGAACAAAAGCATTATGGTTCCGCGTCGTCGGTATTGAGTAACAATGGCGTGGTGGTAAAAAATAAAGTAAAAATAACCAAAAATCGCGCGGAAATGCGAAAAAGCGTTCACAGTTTAAAAAACAGACAAGAAGAAAAATTAAATTTCTCTCGCGTTGTTTCTATGAAAGAGGGAGGAAATCGCGTATTTGAAGTCGAAGGGGGAAGGGAGCCTCTGGCAATTTTACCCTGTATTTCGGAATCGATGTCGAGCACGTAGTTATTTGGCTGCCGCAAAAATCACGCGAATTTTGCAAAAAAAGAGAATAAATAAAATGTTTACAAGAGTTTGAAATTTGTTCACTTATTTATTTTTTAAGTTATAATTAACGTATATAAGGTTTATCTTCATATACACAAACATATACATATTACAAATTTCTTTTGATCATAAGCACCTGAATATACAAAAAGACTTCATACATATTATTCACATTATATATATACGTATAATCAATATATACCTAATATATACACTCTCGTATAAACAATCAATTTTCTTCAATTATATAATTATTTCTTTAGATTCAGGTAAAATAAGCGGAATCTGGGGTTATTTTTCCTCACTGCTATTTTCTAGGGAGCCACGGAGACGGCACAGTTTTATTACTGCATCTGCGCAAAGCGTCGATTCTCTGACGCGTTTTACAACAGGCGGACCCCTCTTCTCGCCTTGAAGGTTGAACGCTATTCAATAGAATGCGGACCCCTAGGCAATTTTTAGCAGTTTTTCGCTCTAGTTTATATCTTTGGTTCAAAACACAGTAATTTCGTCCCAGCACAATAGTCTACTTGGTAAGGAGTGCCACCGTTTAAAATCGCAAATTTTCGGTCCCGGGTTGAACCTTGTCAGGGGTTCTGGCTTGTTTGTGCCCATCCAGTTCACTGTGAAATACAAGTGATACAGGATCGGATCCAAACGTGCCAGGATTTCTTAAGAGGGGACACAAAAAATTTGAATTCTGGGATTCGCACTTCTGGTTTGTACGTTAAGCTTTACAGTAAACGTCCGAACTCGGAGCACGAATATGGCCGCAAGATAGCAGGTCTTCCCTGTCGGGTTTTAAACGTCTCTTATGCTTAGTAAGGGTTATTCGATCCTGCTCGACGCTTGGTGACTAAATTTATGTACCAAGTACCGACTAAGTAGCAGCTTGGGGAGATTAGAATTCTACGAGGATGACGTCGCAAGGAAAAATACCGAATATGACTACGTGCGGATTGGGGGATTTGAGTTGTACAGTCTATACTGTTGGTGTGAATCTGAATTCCAACAGTAAGATGCGTACACTTGAAATCTCTTTTTCTATCTTTATACAAATTTTATCGAAGGATAAATCCTAGCAGGTAGGGGAGGCATTAACTCTACATTTTCAATTTGCCTAATTAATTGATTTGCTCTTCTCTGAACTAAATAAACTTTCATTTTTGCATAGCAAAAATATAATAAACAGCACATAATAATCATAGAAGTAATTGATAAACCTAGCAAATAAATATGCCCATAATCTCTGAAATGCATCTGCACTTCACTAATGTCATCTATTACTTTTTGCTTATCTGATTCGGGCATTATTTCGGTGACTGTTTTTAGTTCAACTCCTTCTATATCTAGGTTAGTTACTAAGTCAGAAACAGGACCATTTATCATGGTATATCGACAAGAGTTATGAAACTTCATAATTCCACTATGAGGTAATTTATTTCGGTGACTGTTTTTAGTTCAACTCCTTCTATATCTAGGTTAGTTACTAAGTCAGAAACAGGACCATTTATCATGGTATATCAACAAGAGTTATGAAACTTCATAATTCCACTATGAGGTAATTCGTATGAATTTTGAGTGGGGCCATTTCCTTGATCTGGGCAGTATTGTGTCACTCGACTTTCCTTAGGATTTACAAACGCGAATTCATCTTTGTCTAATCTTAAAAACTTAACTTCAGGAGTAGGGACACTTTCAAGTAGACATTTTTGATTGATTTCTTTTTCCTCTCTATTTTTAAGTAGGGCTTGCAAACATTCATTTGCAGGCCGATTCGGCATAATATTAAATTTACATGATTGGCATCTTGAAAAATCAATTGAATCAACACAATTAGGTAATTCATCATATTCCAATCCTAGAATTTGATCAGTATTCATAAGTAAGAAATCTTCTTTTAAGTTAACTTGTTTCCACTTTAGGTTTCCTAGATAAGTCTCTTCAGAAATTGGTAAACTATGGACTTTAAATAAATTAAAAAATGATTTTTCAGTTAGTATGGGAATTATGGTCATCAAGTGATACATGCATGACAATGGTAAAGTCGACAAAGAGTTAGTCGTGCATCCAAAAAATGCACCAACAGTTAAGGGGTTTGTATGAATAATGTTGATTAATTCTGCTGCAGTTAATGCACTATTTTCGGTAGCCAAAAATTTAGTAAGAGCAGTTTTAATGTTGTTTGGCGTTATTAAACTGCTGGGGAATTTTAAGTCGTTTTGGAATTCCACATTGTTAATTATAGTTTATAATATCGAATTGAGATTGTTTAATTGAGTATGTATGGACAAAGTAATTGTTTCAAATACATCACTCGAAATATTAACACGCATTTCTTGGCTTAATTTATTATAGTCTTCTACCAGTTTTTCTATGTTCTTAAAGTAATCACTTGGTGTGGGAGCGTTTAATATAACTCTATTAGAGGTGGAAATGGCTCCTACAGCAGGTATACTTTTCATCCTGTCTTTTAAATTCTTTTCAGAGAAAAAGGAAAAAGCGCGGAATGGAATCTTCTCGTAAATGAAAGCTTGATCATATAATATGGTATTTATCAACGTTAAGGTATTTAACAATGACTGAATACCATTGATTAGAATTTTATTTTGTCTGACATAATTAGGTCCGGATACAGACAATAGATATTGGTTTATCTCTTCAACTAACTTATAGGCTTTACTTTGAATTTCTCCGATGGGATATGATTTTTCTATTGTCCATTNTCCAGATACAGACAATAGATATTGGTTTATCTCTTCAACTAACTTATAGGCTTTACTTTGAATTTCTCCGATGGGATATGATTTTTCTATTGTCCATTTTGTTTTGGGAATGCATATTGGATACATTTCTGAGAAGGTTATTCCTTTATTTCCAGGGAAATTTCTTACAGGAGAGAAAATATTAGTTTGTTTGGTATTACCAATAACTCCTTTGTTTTCAGGGAGTTCTTCTATAATAATGGAATTAGAATATTGCAAAATTAAAGTTAATAAAAAGAATACAATAATGTTGGTATTCATGATTCACCAAGACTTTGCACTTCTTCGGATAATTTTTCTTCTTCCGCGGATGAGTCCAAAGCAGGTACTGCTCTTCTTTCGTCCAGTACTTGTTGTCTTCTTTCTTGCTGTCTTCCTTCAATAGGGTTGATTGCTTCTTGTCCCTGGCGTGTTCTTGAGGGGAGAATGTTTTTTGTATCCAATCCTGATAAGGCACGGGGTCTGTACGGTTGTCGATCTTGTACTGGCGTACTTCTTTGTCCTTTGGCAAAGGTCCGTTTGAAAGAGGGATCTTTGTCTACAAAATCATCTCCAATCACATCAGTAATAGTTTCAAAGAATTCTTTGGTTCCTCTATAAAAATTTCTTGCTCGTTCTAGAAATGTTTTAGAGGGGGCGGAAGGTACTTTAGGAGAAATAGGTTGTTGATAGGGAGTTTGGGGTACTTCTTGTGATTCTTGAACATTTTGCGTTGGGGCTACATATTTTAATGGAGATAATATAATACGAGGTATTAATTTTTTCTTTTCTATAATTTCTTCTTCTATGGTATTATTTTCATCTTCATTTAAGGAAATTTCCTCGACAATTCCATCAGAGCGTTTAGAAACACATCTGTCTTGACGGTAGCTATTAGAAGGATTTGCTCTGATTGAAATATTATCTTCATCAATTGTCACTCGTTGTAATGGGATCGTAGGGTTATGATAAGGTCGGAGGTAACTAATGTGAACTACGTCGGACCACATCGACTTAGGATCCTTAATACGATACGATACCGGGTTTATAATTTGTGTAATTATATATGGACCTTTATATTTTTGAGACCATTTTCGCCCTACATAGGTTAGAAAATCATGCGTTCTTAATAAAACCAAATCATCTATTTTATATGAAGGAGATTTAGTGTTTTTATTAAAACGCGAGAGATAAGCCTCCTGTCGTTTTTCTATAATGAACTTAGCTTTTTCTCTCAAGGAATTCAAGTTAGTTAATTTCTTTTGGACAAAATCTTTAATATCCACATAATCATTGGCATCAGAAACATTCCATGGGACCCAATTCAGATTAGGTTTTTGTCCAGTAACTAGTTCATAGGGTGACAATTGAATAGCTTCGTGCTTAGAAGTATTGTGCACCCAGGCTGCCAATTTGACCAAATGGTCCCATTTACTACGGTTAGTGGGATCGGAATAAATGGCTAAATATTTGTGCAATTCTTTATGTGACCTTTCATTTTGACCATTTGCTTGGGGATGATAGGCGGTAGTAGTACGAGCGTTACTTCCTAAAGCTTTGGCTAATTCTTTAAAAATGGCTGATAAAAAGTTAGTTCCACGATCAGTGAGAATAATTTTAGGGGCTCCAAAAAGACATACCCAATCATCCAAGAAAGATTTAGCCACTACCTCAGCGGTAGCGTTTTTCAACGGGATGAACGAAATCCAACGAGATAATCTATCCTGAATTACTAAAATGTACCGATTTCCTGCACCACTAATGGGGACAGGTCCTACTAAATCAAGACTGACTTCTTCGAAGCATCTACTAGGAATAGGTAATGACATCATGGGAGTATTATGTCTATACATTTTGAATTTTTGACAGATGTCACAATTTTTTATAAAGGAATTTACATCGCGTTCTAAATTAATCCAATAAAAATTTTCTTTAAGAGAAAATATAGTACAATCTATTCCGGGATGTCCAGTGGCAGGAGTATTATGATATAACTCCATGATATAATTTCGTACTTCTGGGGGGATCCATAATCTTTCTCCTGCTTCCGTTAACTTATATAATTTATTATTTTTTACTATAAAATCTTTTCCGGTAGGCCATTTCTCCTTGGGAATCAATTGAAGATAATTAGTTATTAGTTCTAAAGGGATGTATGGTTTTAAGTCATCTAGAAAGTAGGAAGGTGATAGATAATTGCACATTTTTGTAATAGGTGGATATCTAGATAAAGCATCAGCATGAGGGATATTTTTCCCTTTTTTATATTCAACGGTGTAATTATATTGGTTTAAAGTCATAAACCATTTTATAGCTCTTTGACTGTTGCTATGTCTTTGCTTACTTAAAAAGGGGATGGCAATATGATCAGTTTTTATTACAAAAGGATAACCCCATAAAAAAGAACGGAATTTCGGAACGCCATAAAATACAGCAAGTATTTCTCTATCTGTATTTGGGTATTTACTTTCGGTGGCGTTCAGCGATCGAGAAACACATCCAATTAATTTTTCTTTCTTTCCATCCTTTTGAGTTAAAACTGCTTCTATTGCTATATTTGATGCATCAGTTGTTAAAATAAATTCTTTAGTGAAGTCAGGGAAGGCCAAAACAGGGGCTGTCATTAAACAAGTTTTTAGGTGCTTAACGGCATTTTCTTGTTCTTTTCCCCATGCAAATTTTACATCCTTCTTAAGAAGATTATGTAGGGGTTTAGCTATGGTTGCATAATTTTCTATGTGGGATCTGAAGTAACTGGTAAGGCCTAGAAATGCTTGTACTCCTTTAACGTTAACGGGAGTGGGAAATTCTCTGACAGCCTTCAATTTTTCCTCAGTAATACAAATGCCATTAGTGCTTATTAAAAATCCTAAATATTCAATTTCATCTAGGAAAAATTGGCATTTACTGAATTTTACCTTTAGTCCAGCTTTTTTAACTCGTTTGAATACTTGTTCTAAATGTTCTACATGTGATTCTGTGTCTGCTGAATATATCACTATGTCATCTATATATATAAAGGCATAATTGCCTAGACAGCCGTCAAGTACCAGATTCATCATTCTTTGAAAAATGCTTGGGGAGTTCTTTAATCCCATGGGTAATCGTATAAATTTGTAATGCCCCGACAGGGTTGAGAATGCTGTTTTATGTCTATCTTTGGGATGTATAACTAAATTATAAAATCCATGCAATAAGTCTAATGCTGTAAAATATTTTGCTTTGCCTAGTTCTTCAAATATTTGATGTATTCTAGGCAATGGATGAGGGTTGGTAATAACATGATCGTTAAGTTTACGGAAATCAACGACCATTCTCCATCCTCCATCTTTTTTCTTGACCATAAGGGTAGGAGAATTATAAGGAGAAGTAGAAGGACAAGCTATACCTTGATTATTCATGTCCTCTACAAATTTATTCATTACATCTCTTTGAAAATGGGGAATAGGATATTGTTTGGTATTAATAGGNAAGGATAAATCCTAGCAGGTAGGGGAGGCATTAACTCTACATTTTCAATTTGCCTAATTAATTGATTTGCTCTTCTCCGAACTAAATAAACTTTCATTTTTGCATAGCAAAAATATAATAAACAGCACATAATAATCATAGAAGTAATTGATAAACCTAGCAAATAAATATGCCCATAATCTCTGAAATGCATCTGCACTTCACTAATGTCATCTATTACTTTTTGCTTATCTGATTCGGGCATTATTTCGGTGACTGTTTTTAGTTCAACTCCTTCTATATCTAGGTTAGTTACTAAGTCAGAAACAGGACCATTTATCATGGTATATCGACAAGAGTTATGAAACTTCATAATTCCACTATGAGGTAATTTGTATGAATTTTGAGTGGGGCCGTTTCCTTGATCTGGGCAGTATTGTGTCACTCAACTTTCCTTAGGATTTACAAACGCGAATTCATCCCGAATTCATCGGGGTGATGATTTTCTTCTTGGGAAATATGGGCTACGAGATATTCTTCACTCAATAATTCTGCTGAAGCTATATTTAGTGAGGGATTTAAAATAGCACTTTCGTCACCTAAATTGATAAAAAAGAGGTAAACAAATCCATTTTCAGATACAGTTGACAATGATCTTCCTATAATGATGTCTTGATCTGGTCCTATTGCAGGATTAACTAGGATATCTTTGTTTTTGAATCGTTTTGCGTTTTCTGACGACATCTTCAGTTTTATCAGCATATGTGATTTGGAAGGAATTGTTTCTTTGCAAATAGGATATAGACAAAAGCTAGGGTTATTGTTTATTTGATAATTTCTTAAAGAAGAGTTTCTTAGGGTAAAAGGAATATAAAAATTATTTACAATTTAATTATTGGTTTTATAACAGATTTTTACAGAATTTTGTTTAAGCCAATCTGATCCTAAAATTCCATCAAAGTTGGGATTTTTTATGTTTTCAATTAATAGGAAAGTACATTTATTTATAGGTTTATTATTATATATGATAGATTTATTTATTTTTCCGATTGCTGGTATACTGCTTCCCTTTAAAGTGTTGATTACTATATTGCTAGGGGAGATAGTGTCTGTATTTAAAGAATTGTCTAATAAAGATATTTTGGATCCGGTGTCAATTAGTAATTTAATTTCTTTATCATTTCGATCAAAGAAGATAGGTATTACCGGAAGTCGCGAAACTTTTGCGCTCCCGGTTAGTAATCGTTTCCCTGATTACTCTCTTGAACGTTGTTGCATTCTACCTCGTAATTTTCTTCAAACCTTTCAGTTGTATTATCCGGATAGCAATATTCGGCGTATTTGCCATAATTATCTTCTTCTTCGTCTGGATGATATCCATTATAATATTGATCTTCGGGATTTAAATATTCTATTTCTTTGTAAGGATATTCATCTAATTGTAACCGATTTTCAATGGCATTGTAGGAGTGCTCATTAAATTCGGCATATTCTCCAAATTCATCATGAGGTACTGTAATATTATTGTTACTTTTTCTTACTGGTCCACCTCTCCTACCTGATGGGCGGCGCAATCGTGTGGGGGCGCCCCTCCTGAGGGATGGATATCCGCGAGCAGGGGGACGTCCGGCATTAATATTCTGAGCCTGCCCTTGGGGCCTATTTCTTTGTCCCACGTTCGTTGATGGTTGCTGGAAAGGGGAACGACCCTGAGTAGGTCTGTTCATCCAGGGGGCACACATTCTTCCGTCTACTTGGCGATAAGGTATGCAAGGAGGAGGAGGGGTATAATTTTGCTGATAATTGCGATAATTATTCATAGTGGGTCTACTGTTATATTGGGGTCTGGATTGCGGTTGGTAGTTTCTGTTTCCATTACAGTCAGCGGAATGATGACCGTACTTTCCGCAGGCATAACACATTTGAGAACTCAATGGAACAGGATTACTCTTGCCAGGAATATTTCTCTTCTGCATGCTTTGTTGAGAATGGTTTTTATTGGGATTAGTTGAAATAGTATACGTTTCGCAAGCATATGACAGTTCTCCTGTCATTATAAGAATTTTTTCAGCTTTCCTTGCTTTCTCCACTGCCTCTTTGTAAGTATCTGGAACTTCGGGCATTCTTTTTTGGGTAATGGGCAAAAGTCCTTTAATAAACTTATTTAATTTAATTTCTGCTAGGAATGTACTGCAACACTGAGCACGTATTTCTTCTTGCTCATACATAGGATTGGCGATTAAAGTTCTCATGCCATCTTGTCGCAAGACTTTAATTTCCGGTGTGTGCTCAGCATCTAATTTCGAGGAAGCCAAGTCCAATCTCAAGGCAAAGTCTCTTACATTTTTGTTTTCTTCCTGTTTAATGTAGTCCAAAGCAGCAAGACCATCAGTTAGATCGTCAGTATCATAGATTTTTCTCAGGAACTTAATTATTACGTGATACGGCTCGTAAAATAAATCTCTATCTGCTTCTATTAATTTTTGAGCTTTTCCTTCAAGTTTGGACATTAAGAGATTTTTTATTTGTCCATCATTTAACGGGTTAGAATTTACGGTTACTAAGAATCTGGAGTACCACGAATTCCAAGAGATAGAATTACATTCTCCCGAAAAACAAGGCATATTGTTAATGAAGGCGTTAGTTGTTTCAGGATTACTAGCTATTGATGCTCTCCCTTGAGTTTGACTCCATACTACCATCTCTTCAGGAGTGGGAGTCTCTAATGTTCCGAGTAAGGTATTGGAAAGTACTGACTTTCTAATTTCGCTGGATTCATTTAATTTCATAGTTCTTTCGGCAGCCTGCTGCTGTATCATTCGTGAGACTAAAATATTATTCTTTTCAGTAAGAGCTCTTTGTGCATCAGCAATAATTTTTAGACTATCTTGAATATCTTTTTCCATGGCTGACAGTTCTTCAAATTGTGGTTATCAAATTATCCGAAGAAGTGCAAAGTCTTGGTGAATCATGAATACCAACATTATTGTATTCTTTTTATTAACTTTAATTTTGCAATATTCTAATTCCATTATTATAGAAGAACTCCCTGAAAACAAAGG
>CAJPEX010007057.1:0-10854 GCA_905338405.1 Notodromas monacha | reverse complement strand
AATCGCATTTGTCTTTCAAGTGCTGAGAAAAAGAAGATTGGTTTAAGAAATTAGTTAGCCTTCACAAAGCGAGAGAGAAATAAATTCTTCCAACCTGGTTTTCACTTTCTTTGTCATTCAAGGCTTTCTGCAAGCGTTGAACATCGCCTTCAAGGGCTCTTTTGGAAACTTCCACACGTGTACTTCGTCCAGTTGCATTTTCCAGGGATTCCATCAAGTTACGTCTCTCTTTTTCCAGCCGAGCTTCAGACTGCTTCAACTTACTCAGCTCTTCCTGTTGAAAACGACGAAATTTCCAAGTAATAAAATATGTCGGCACGAAAAATCACAAGAATGTACGAGTAAGTACCTCAAGTGAGTGGCGATCTGTTTCGAATTTGTTGATTTCATCCTTTTTCTCATTCAACTTCTCTGTAACATGACGAATTTCCCGATCTTTCGCTTTCACTATGTCTTCCTGTAAAATGAAAAACATAATTCAATAAGTTTTACCACTTCAAAAGAAAGAATGTTGTAGAAATGTAGAGAGTATATAGATGACATATGGGAAAATCTTGAACCTTGTCGGACAGCGCAATTTGCAAGTTGTTCAATTGTCCTTCCAGACTGCGTTTCTTTTCCAGCAAATCATCCAATTGTTTCTGCTTCAATGCATCTTGTGTGGTCCAGTTTTCACACTTCTCCTTGAAGTCACTCAGTTCTTTTTCAAGTGTATTGCAATGAGCCAGAGCATCATCCTGAAAAATTGAAGGAATTGAAGATGTACTTCCGGTGAATCCTGAGCTAATATATGCAGCATCAAAAAAACGGAAAATTTCCTCACTCTTTCTTTTTCAATTGAGGCAACTTGCTGCATCAAATCTTTCAGTCCATTGCGAACCAATTCAGGGTCGACTTCGGAAACGATGCTTTGTCTATCGCTACCAACTCCACTGTCAATTTGCTGCCATGAAACTCTGGCCTGTGGTATTTCTGAGTCATTGAAACTGTCGCCGGAAAATCCTGTAAAATTACGAAGACTTTAGTACTCACGGGAACATTAAAAATTCAATTCGAAAAATGTTTAGGCATTCTAACCTTTGTTGGGTCCTTTACGTCTCAATGGACTTGGTGGTCTCCAGGAATGGCCAGAACCGTCCAAACGAACTCCAGCAACGCGACGCAACGAGGAATAAATGGCCGTCAGCTTTCCTTCGACGTCTTTTTTGGCTGATTCCAAATGCGTTACTTGGGCATCCAACGCAGTAACTCGGCTTTCTGCACCACTCAATTTCACCTGAAAATTTCATTATTCACTATATAATGTGTAATTTACAAGGAATTTATCAAGTAAGGACGAAATACTCAGACGAAAATGTAATCGGTTTCTTCTAAAACTAACTAGAAAACTTATCTTCTTAAAACATGGATGTCACTTGATTTTCTTACGTTACGTCAAGTTATGTTCGGTTATCCTGCATCATTTTGACAGGATTAAGTGAGACAAGGTTTTGTTTTTATCAGTCAAATAATTTTTGCTCACCCTGAGTTCTTGCAACTGCGATGTGGAGTCGTTGAGACAAATTTCCAGATTTCTGCGTTCCTCTTCCAATTTCCGAACATTGAGGGTCGATTCCTCCAGAGCAGTTTGAAAAGCTGACTGACTCATTTCATTCGAATCTTCCACATCGTTCAAGCGTTTGTTCACATTCGCCACTTCTTTTATGGCTGTATCCCGCTCAGTCTCGACTTCCATGATCTTTTCAATAAATTTGATAAGTTCAGGAGGATATTGAAAAAGTCTTTACCCCCCACGAAATCTGAATGGTTCCCGTGTTTTCTGTTTACCTTTTGTCGAAGAGCAAACGATTCCCTGCGGTTTTCATCCCCCCTTTCTTCCTCACGTTTCAGCTTCGCTTCCAGCTCTTCAAACAATGCTGATCGGTTTTGCAGTTCAGATTCCAATGATTTAATCTGGCGTTTTAAATCAGAAACCTCTCGCGTAGTTTCAATTTGCGTTCGTTCGGCTTCCCGCAATGAGTCACGCAAAGTCCTGATTTCTTTTTCAGCAGCGGCTTTTGCATCATCCAAAACTACACGGAAAATAAGTACAGTAATATCAATCTCAAATTTTGATAAGTTGAGATCAAATATTTTAAGCATTTTAGAATCAGAACAACAAACCGGCAAGTCTTTTTTCCGCCTCGTCGAGATCACGTTTAACCTCATTCTTCTCACTTTCCGCTCGCTTAACCATTCCTCTCAGATCGCCGATCGTCTCAGACAGATATTTTAGAATCAGAACAACAAACCGGCAAGTCTTTTTTCCGCCTCGTCGAGATCACGTTTAACCTCATTCTTCTCACTTTCCGCTCGCTTAACCATTCCTCTCAGATCGCCGATCGTCTCAGACAGAGAATTCTTTTCATGAGTTTCTTCGTTCAGCAGTCGTCGAACTTCATCAGTTTCCCGACGCTGAAGATCTTTGGCGGCCTCAACTGAAGATTCATTGAGAAATAAGCAAAATTAACATTGAAAATGAGCTAAAAAGTGGGCGCAGAAAAAAAAAAACTGACCATCTTTTATCTTCCGCTGAGCCTCGTTCAGCTCACGTTGAAGTCTTGCCTTGTGTTCCTCAGCCACGTGCAAACTTCCACGCAACTCACCAACTTCTCTCATGGCATTATCCCGCAAGCGTTTGACATCTTCCAATTCTGATTTTATTTCAGCCAAAACGTGTTCGTGAGAAGCTCTGAAAAAAAATGAAGAAACCCGAAATTAATTTAGATTTAAAAATTTAGAAGCCAACGGACTTACGCTGAGTCACGCAATTCGTTCTTCAATTTGGTCAATTGTCCCTGAAGAACGTAATAATTTGAGCGATCGTGTTCCGAGCGATTGGATCCATCCCTTCGGAGTCGGTCAATTTCATTTCTCAACTCCAGAATTTCTTTGTTCAATGAGGCGATTTTCTCCTGCAAACTTGTCTGCTCCTGTTGAACTAAATTGAAAATGAAAAGTAATATTATCTCCTACGAGATATATACGAAAAGAATCTTACCCAGCATTAGTGCTTGCTGTTTATCGTTTTCGGCCAAAACCATGGCTTCCTCGTGTTCTCTACGCATCAAATGAACTTGGCGTTGGAGGTCCGAGATACTTTCTTCCTTCTCCGCAACGGCCTGCTCTTTTGATTTCATCAATTTCGTGGTCATTTCCGCCAGCTTTCTTTCAAGATTTTTCACCGAAGTGCTCTGGAGGGTGAACGGGAAAAATATTGAAAAACAGTTTCCTCGAGATATCACGAACGTACAGATTTTCTGAAATATTGTTTGCAGTGGAAGATTCAGAATTCCCGTATCAATACTCATATTGGGTGAATCGCATGAAGAAATACTGTATATCGAAACTGGGGAAGAATACGCAGGGAAAATTCAACGAAAGTTTTAAAGTTCAGCAGGGAAAAATTATCGCAGGTGAGTACTCCATTATATAAGTACCCATTGCCAATCAATTTTTTTTTAGGCTACGACGGATACAAAAAGGACCCTCAAGTGTAGATGGAACTTGGGATGACAGCGCGAACTTCGAGTGAGATGACTACTAGTGACACCTACTCGAGAAAAAAACGATTCCTCATCGTAATCGACGATGCAGGAGAATAGATCCTACGGATTGCAACTTATTTACGAACGTGAAGATCATTCTTCAGAAAATGAATACTGTATACTGTACCTTATCTTCCTCTTTGCGACTGACTTCCGCCTCAAGATCCTTTTCGAGATTTTTCAATTTCTTGGCATTTTCGCGTACAATTTGATCAATCTGCTCCCTCAAGGAATCTCGTTCGTGCTTCAAATTCTCAATTTCCAACGCGGAATCTTTTCGTAACTGATTGATCTGCGTCGTCAATGCTTCGCGCTTCAAAAGCAAAGTCTGATTCTCGCCTTCCAACTGTTCTTTTCTTGCTTCAAGCTGAGTTAAAGCCGACTGCGTTTCGTATAAAGAAAATTCGAGCCCCTGTTTTTCCACGCGCATCATCCCCAGAGATTCTTTCACGGCTTGCACTTCCTTCTCCAAGCATTGTTGTCTAACCTGATGAAAAAAAACCTCAGTTTTTGAGCACTTCGAAAACCATTAAAAAACAACGAAAATAACTCACGATATAATCAGACTTTTCCTTCGAGAGTTCTTCTCTTTCGACATTCACTTGGTCGAGGATAGACGTTATTCGTTCGATTTCTCGTTTTGATAGCAATAATTCCTCGGCGAAAGAATTTTTCTGCTTTAGAATGGCAGTAAATTCCATTTGCATGTCTTGCTTCTCGCGATTTCCTTCTTGAATGAAGGATTCCAACTGACAAGAAGGACAAAGATTAAATAAAACGGTTGCGTGGACATGATTTTCTTTCTTACCTTTTCTTTATCAATTGTAAGAACGTTGATCTGTTCGTCAACGCTTAGACGAGCACTTTCCAACTCAAGTTTGAGCTGCTCCAGTATCAAATGCTCTTCCTTTAACGCGTGTAATTCTTGATTAAGTTCATTCTTCTCAGCTTGAATCGCATTTCTTTCTTGTTCAACCTGCCATTTCAAGGATTAATAATGGGTTGTCAAATACAATTTATCTGATTTTTTTTTCTTCAGAAAAACGTACATGCCGCAATTGGTCGTTTAAGGAGGTTTTCTCCTCAACAAGTGTTTCATTGAGGGTTTGGAATTTCAACAACGCGTCCCTTAATGCCGCCTGCTCGTTTCTTAGCCTCGTTACTTCCACCTCGAATTGATCTATAAAAGAAATTATACATGCTTAAATGTCACAAAAGCAATCTAAAAATGTAAATACGTACTTCTTTTGAGATCAGAGTGCATGAGAGCGTTCTCGACATCAACCTTTTCTTGTTCTAAAACATCACGGTTTATAGTTGACTTCTCCAAACCATTTCGAAGCGACACCAGTTCTTCTTTCAGTCCACTGACTTGCTCTTCCAGCGATTTTCGCTTCATGGTGCTGATAATTTTATTCATAAAATATTAGAACTATCCTTTATAGTTGACTTCTCCAAACCATTTCGAAGCGACACCAGTTCTTCTTTCAGTCCACTGACTTGCTCTTCCAGCGATTTTCGCTTCATGGTGCTGATAATTTTATTCATAAAATATTAGAACTATCCTTATACTAAAAATTGAAAAAGTCTTACGATTCGTCGAGATCATAGCGAACACGCTGCATTTCGGCCGATATAGTCTGATTTTCTTCGTCTAACTTGTCAATTGTTTGTTGCTGTTCAGCGTTGTGCTTTTGAAGCTTGCTGTTTTCTTCGTTCAAGGTTTCAATCTGTGTAAAGAACGCAGTATTGAGAGGTTGAAAATACTGTATTGCAGTCTTCCAACGGAAAGTTGAGAGTG
The DNA here is from genome assembly GCA_905338405.1 of Notodromas monacha. Lineage (NCBI taxonomy): Eukaryota > Metazoa > Arthropoda > Ostracoda > Podocopida > Cyprididae > Notodromas > Notodromas monacha. Next base: position 5,466 of record CAJPEX010007057.1, on the reverse strand, counting down.
TCAAATGATTTCCGCACGCAGTCCCATTGTAAAAATTTAGACTCCACATTTGATAAAAACCTAGGGCAGTGCAGAAAATGATCGAGAATAATTTCAGGATAATTTCCCCGTCTTTCACATGATTTTCCGCAGAAGGATTTTTCTATGAATAATATAGAGAAAAGAAAAACGTTTTCTCGGTGTTGCCTGAATTCAGAGTGATGATTACTATTTTCTGCAAAGTGAATTTTGGCACGTGTGCTTTTAAAAATTGAAATCTTATGACGAGACGGCAAGGTTTTGGTTAATTTCGTGAGCTTTCTTTTGTGTGCCGGAATGAAATCAGGTGATGGACTGCTGATTGCTTGCCTTTTCTACCGTACACAACGTCAAATCAATTTGATGGGCAGAGATTTAAAATGTGGAAGACAGGAAATCATTCACATAATTCTTCTAAATAATTTGATCATGTATTTTAAAAATATGTATATTTCGTATTGAAAAATGTGACTGCCCGCGTAAATTGGACACTAATTTTCATACGAACTTGAGCATTCAAAGTGACTCGAATTTTTTCCAACGACGACTGGTCCTCGAGTGCAGTTTGGAGGGAATTCGAGAGCCGATCACGTTCAGCTGACAGTTCCAGCTTGATCTGGTTCGTCTTGGCGAGTTCTGACCTGAGGTCATCCACTTGACCTTCCATCGCCCGCACCGTTTCTTCAGCTCGTTCACATTGTTTCCGAACCAGCAACAATTGCTCTTTCGTTGAGCCGAATTTTATCTACACAAAATCAAATCCAAGAATGCACTCGTCGAACCGAAACGATGGTACGTAATTTATTTTCTCAATCACACCTGCAGGTCGTGTATCTGTAACTGTCGACGGTTGAAAGCCGACTGAACAGCTGCCACAGTTCCTTCCGCGAATGCCGGAGAAGTCGGAAAAATATCTCCTTTTGTTCCTGGGGATCTATACCACACACACAAAAAAAAGAATTTCTTATGAAAATTTTACAGAAGGAATAAAGCCTAACAAGCACCCAGGGAACGTACTATCCCAGGAAATCTCAGGGGCCGCGCTTATCGATTACGCCACACAACAAGCGAGTCCAGGAGAGAAACCACATTACGCATCATTCAAAGGCCATCGCTCGTGAGTTAATGAGGTACGCAATATTCGCGCTCGATTATTTCAACACATTATTCACCGGGGTGTCAAAATGAGGCCTGCTCGCATTCACCAGTAAAATGCTCCTTGCGATTTGACCTGAGGGTGAATTCCAGGCTTAAAACCATTTCCATACTTTTTTCCCCATCGACCATATCGTAAATCATTTCTAAAATTAAGGGTGGAGAAAGCGCCAAGAGATATTAGACCTTTTTAAAACAGGAATATCTCCAGAAGGTAAACTCGATGTTTCGTTTTCTTCCCTTCTTTTTAAAACTTATTTTATGTCGTAATATTAAAATATCTAGTGTACATAAAATCTCAAGAAACCGTACTGACGCGACCGGTAACTTTTTTATGGTGAGATAAAAATGTCCGCCCGCTTTCCAGCAATTGATTTTTGATTTTGCCTTTTTTTCTGAACTTGAGGAACTCAAGCACCAGTCTGAAAACTGAGGAATGAACGTGAAAAATTATGTTTGAGTATTCTCCATTCTTTACAGCAGCAGGTCTTATTCATTTTCATCACATTAAATTTCCAGGATTGAGAAAACTCATCTTTGATGGATGCTATAATTTGTCGAGAAAATGGAGCAAGCTATTATTTTGAAAAGGGAAGAGTTACTCAGAACATTTTTCTTGAATACAGGTTAATTCAGAACAAGATATAAAATTTATTGAATACGGAATGACGCAGAGAAAATAAAAATGGCGGTCGCATTAAAGCAAAAATTGCCACGAAATAGATAAAACATCGAAAAAAAAAACTTTGAAGTTGTCTGTTTCTTTTTTTTTAAATAAATCGTTCAGGGAAAAGATCCTCCAGCAAAAATATGCTCAATTTTCATAGTTTTTTTTTTCTCATGAAGTGTACGCTTACCTTCTCGGACTCCTGAGCAAACTGCTGCTGCGCAACAAAATGGATCTCGGTCTATGGATGGTAACATCTTCTGCGAAGTCCACATGCGACCCTGGCAGGGTATTGGTAACATCAGTGGTTCCAGCACCAGCGGTTGAAGAAGACGGCTGTTGGCTGAGGGCAACGTGATGCGTTTCATAGGGTGAGCGTTCATGAACGGTTCTGTCTGCATCATCTACGACCATTTGCGCAATATCGCGAAGCGCTATTTGCAAGATACGAATTTCGTCCCGCATCGCCGCCAAATCCATATTGGATCCAGTGTCTGGCTGATTTCCATTCTCTTCCTTCATGGTGGAACAAAATAAAGCAGTAAGAGCACATGAAGTTGACAATATTCGTCAAAATGCAACATAACTTCGAACAGCTCAGGCGGGATTTCACATTCTTCTTTTTTTCCGAGACGGGATAACGCAGATCCAGAAAGTGAAAAACTCGAAGCCAACAAACTTTAAAATTTTGTACAAATGATCAAAAAAATATTCTGCTGGAATGCATTTCAAGGGGCCAAAAACTTCGAATAAAGTTGCATCAATAAAATAAATAAAAAATTTTCTTGCGGCTATCGAATAATTATTCATAATATGCCCGTAAAATCAACCGTAAAATATGGAAATCTTTCGGGGCACATATACTTGGGGAATGCATGAAGAAATAATCTATTTATCGAATTGAACAAAACAGTAGAAGAATAAAAAATAAATAATTTTGAAAATTCACCATGCTTTGAATGGATGTGTTGAGCCGCTGAATGAGGGTTTCTTTGTCAGTAAGAAGCATTCGTAAGCGATCCGCTTGCTGCTGATGCTCCTTGATTTGCTGCTCCAAAGTTTCCTTCTCCATTCTCCACTCGCACTCAGCTCGCTGCAAGTCCCCAAGTTTCCGCCAGAGTTCAGCGGTTTGAACAACGTCCTGAAACAAAAATCATTACTCAAACATGAATTTTAAAAAATTTCAACTCACGGATTAAAAAAAATTACATCTTGTTCTTGACGCATCAGAAGAACGAAAAATAAAATGTGAAATAACTAATTTTGTTTCTAAAAATATAAAGATACAGAGATAATGAAGGCATCACCTTTTCGGATCGTCTAACCCCCCACTACTACTTTGTAACAGTCTTCCAGACTTTGCTCGCAACAAACGGAAATAAAGGAGAAAATAAACTGGCTTTTCCAAGACGCATTATTACAATTCACAACGGTGCTGTTTGGGCTGGCACTTGAATTTATGTCGCAATTTTTCCGACAGAAATTACCCACTTCTCCCACTAAATCGGTTTAAACATTACACCGAATGGCGAAACACACATTTTCATTACTAAGATATTTTAAAAATATAGCCTTTTCCTACAAAAAATGGTTTTTCCGGGACAATTTATTTTGCGTTTATGATTTTTTCGGTTCCGCAGAAAGGCACTGGTGGATTTTCAGATTTTAATCTTTTTTTTTATATACAGAGGAAGTCCTGGCATTTCCGGGAATATTTTATCAAGAGAAAGACATTGCTATCATTCTTAAACAAACATGAACTCAGCTGATGATGTTTTCACAAGTTGGATCCAGAAGACAAATTAAAAATCAGAGAAATATCATCGAGAAGCTCGAGGGTTTTACAGTACCCTAACCAAGCTAGTATGATAGGCTCATCACAAGCGGGAGTGTACAAAATGAGCACGAACAAGGACCGTTTTTACACAATTGAGCAGGCATATAAATATCATCGAGAAGCTCGAGGGTTTTACAGTACCCTAACCAAGCTAGTATGATAGGCTCATCACAAGCGGGAGTGTACAAAATGAGCACGAACAAGGACCGTTTTTACACAATTGAGCAGGCATACAAAACCTTAGCGAACTCATGAACATGCATCAACAAATTCAGTACCAATTTATAAAACCAAGCCTTACACACATGGATTTTAAACAAATAGTCGTTCTTCCGCAAATTTAATTTTTTTATTGTATATTTGTGTTTCCAACAAAGAAAAAACAGTTATACAGTACTTCTCCAAATTAATTCTGATGGGTTCAAGAAAAGTTATGCTTCATAAGTCACCACCTGATCCGCGGAACTATGAAGTTACATTATTGAAGAATGGAGAGAAGAAGTGAGAAAAAATGTACCTCGAGGGAGGATTTAAGAATCAAGTACGACATTCTAAATCAATTTACGTTCTTTTTTTTTTGGTACTGTACAAGAAAGAATTTACGATCAAAGCTTCTGATCAGAGCAGGAGCCAGTCCCCCAATGGCGGCTTCGTGGTTGGTCTGAAAGTCGACACTGCGCTTCGACACCAGTCTTTCCGGGCACTCCCATAAATCACCGGGCTCAAATAACATGCCCATTGGCTACGCCGAGGAAAAACTAACACGGGACGACGGAGAAAAGCCCCCTAATTTCCTCGATCGTTTTCTCCCCGCGTATAATACCTTGGAGGAAAACTGACCTGACCGCGGGGAAAACCCCTCCCCCTAATACTGCCAAGAATTCATCCTTCATGCGGAGAAATCACAGGTCGCCTGAGCTGCCTTTCCGTGTGGCCAGCACGGCAGAACATGCAATCATGGTTCAACTGCCAAATGCCATGGGGAGTCTTGCTTTTTTATTTCGCATAGCTAGCTATTCAGCAAAATTTTATTCGTAACTTTCAAGACTGCGACTGTCTAGAAAACAAAACGGTTGGCCTTCACATTATGCCGCTTGAGATCGAACATCTATAAAGTCATCAAATACCGTATACATGCACAGCTAAATGCTCATATGTTCCTCAAAATAAATTTCCGAGGAAACGAAAGTTGCTAGAGACTAATACAGTTTAATCTCGTAAAAACGAAGATCGGTATAACGAGTTATGTGCTTCACAATGAATTTGTTTTTTATCCTTGTTCAATAGCAAAAATGCTACATTATTTTAAATTTGTTTTAATGCATTTTTATAACAAAGCCATTTTTAAAGTCCCAAATGCCTTGTTGTATAGAGGTTCTACGGTATAAAATCTAGTTTTCAATAAGTTTTGAAAATAATTACTGGCGGTGCGATGAATGCTTCAAAATATTTGTCGGTGAAGTAACTTGTAGTTATCTGGGCACAGTATTTTCTGGGACAAACCTTTTCAAACTACTGTACTCTGGATCAATGACGAGACTCGAAAAACACCTCTGATCATTTTCAGAAGATTTTCTGCAAGTTTGCTGGCCTCAACAACGGATTGCTCAACAATCAAAATTAAGAAGGAACCGTCACATTCAGCATCACGGACACCAAAATTGCACGGATTAAAATATTTTAATCGAAATGAAATCTCCAGATCTGAATAAGTTTACTTCGAAAATTCTTGAAATCATTCGAAATGCTTGATTTAATTCGAAATTTCTGGATATACAGTAATTCAAAA
>CAJPEX010007056.1:0-10854 GCA_905338405.1 Notodromas monacha | reverse complement strand
CCACACCTTTAATTTCTGAAAATTTGCGCTCACCTCCGCAGTCTGTACGGTTTTCAGTCCAAGTTTGGGGGCATCCACAGTACCGTGTTATTCATCTTCCGTTATTTTTTCCTTGAATTATTACGCTTTGAAGTTATTCTTGTCGTTTTTTGGCGCAAAAAAAAAAACGGAACTGCTGAAATGGGGTACAACTTGAAAAAATCGTCAGCCACGTGTTGCTTTTGCGCCCGCGCTGCTTCCGTTAGAACGGTCGTGCAGTAACGGGATGCACACGTGGAGCCCACTTTTCCAGGTCTTATTTGTACGTCCTCTAATCGCGTAATTCGGTAGCGAGAGCATTGGAATTTTTAAATTGGTTTTCATGGCATAATTTTAGCTCAATTGCAAGGACCGCGTTCTTTTTTTTTGTATCGTCCTTGGGGGAAATATTTTTCCATCTCTTCAAAGCTGCAAAAATACGCGATAATTGGGATCAGGTTATAGGTGTAGGACGATTCGTTGATTCTTTGTTCTTTTACTTCAGAAATCTGGTTGATTTTCGAGTTATTTTTTTTAATTCAAACTTGTAACGATTGGGATTTTCAGCACTACAGCGATGAAAATGGTCGGGCATTTTCTGATCGGTTTCTATTAACCGTTCAATTTAGGGGGGAAAAATTGGTCAAGTGCTTCTCACGATTACGAAGTGTCTTTGATGCGTTTGATTTTTTTGCTGGAGTCGTTTGTTGGTGAAGTTTTAAAGTATTTACCACGAAGATAAGAGGAGTCAAAATTCATTTGGTGATCTATTACAATTTTAAAGGTTATTTTTTAGATAATAGGCATTTAAATAATACAGCATCCGAACATTTTAATGACTTTTGAAGCGAAGGTCCAAGCTTTCTTTTTCTATTTATAATATTGTTTATTATTTTTTACCTTGGAAGGGACGATTTTTAAATTTTGCTTATCTTCTGCTTCTTCTCAAGTCTGTATGTAATGTGGATGTAATTTCTGCAGATTATTGCTTGATAATTTCCTTACCATTTTTCAAATTTTGTTCCCTGAGGCTAAAAGGCAGGGAGTTGAAATTACGCCCCATGACTTACATAATATTGTTTACCTGTCGCACTTGCTTGTTTTACGAATTTACGGTCAGTCCATTGCCATTGAATGCTTCAATCAATTAAAACTTATTCTTGTGAAAATGTTCTGTCCGTGACAACACAGTCTCAATGTAAATTTTCCTGACCTTAGCAATATTTTACACGAAAAATGTAATTTGATGAGCAGCAAGTTGCCGAAGTTAACGTTTTAAAAATGCATTTTTTAAATATGAGCGGAGGTTCGCTTGTCGCGTAGCCATTTGTGGCTCGGAAACTTTGGTCCCAGGAAAAAAAAAATAGCGAACTAGAGTGTTGTACTCTCGAAACTTTCGAGCAATATTTCGTCTACCTGATAAGGAATGTCTATGTGAAAATTTTAACGTTGACGGATTTTTTGAAGTGTTGTTTCCTTGCCATCTTACTTGTGTGTTGTCGAACTCTCGGGGGCCTTGGATTCCAGGCGACTTCTTGTGTGACTTTCGACGAATCGTGCCCAAGTACAAGCACAGCGTTGCGTGTTGAGTGAAGCGAGTTTGTCTGGAGAGTGTCTTGNTGAGTGTCTCGTGAGGCAAAGAAAGTTGGAGATCCTTGTTCGCTCAGGTTATCGAGTCATCTCATTGACGGGTCGTAAATTATGCCTGGGAGCCCGGGCGTTCCATTTGCCTTCGGGGGCCAAGAGGAAAATTTCTTAATTCCCCTCCTTGTGCGCTTCCTTGACCGAGGTGACTAATTAGCGACGGCGGGGACGTTTTTTTTTTGTGTGTGTGTGTGTCAGAGGTCTCAGCTTACTTCGTGCTGCTCTCGAGTGTGTTTTCCAATTTTCTCAGGAGTATACAGTGAGACCCCGAGATGTGGACATAATTGGTACATCAAGTGTGTCCCGAAGTTGAAATGTCCCCGAGTTGAGTATTGTTTTCCCATATACTTACATTATATAAATTTTTAATTGGTGTTTTATGGAAGAAATATTCATCAGAATTCCATGTAAATAAAATTGTCTGCTAGTTGAAATTGATTCAGGGATTATCTTTCTAGTCAATAAGAACATTTGGAGCATTGAATACTGTACTTCTGTTCAGTAAATTGAAATTTTGGCAACTGTAAAAATGACATTCAAGTCACAAATAGAGAAGGAAGTCCCTCTATGCTGGAGGTAATTTTTAAATTAGCTGAATGAATGGGAACATTTTCTAAGAACTTTTCTTGCATAGATCTTAGGGTTGTAAATATCTGTTTTGTACGATTAAGCCTTATGAAAGTAATTTTTCCTGAAACCGATTGGTGATTTTATCATGCAATGTCCTCATGTCAAGTCAGTGTCTGCAAGTGGAGCCTTTTTAATACATTTTTTACTGGTAAAGAAATGTCCCTTTGTTGAATTGTCTGCATGTCAAGGTGTCCGCATGTGGGGGTCTCACTGTAACTTCGCGTGTTTTTATTTTCATTTCTTTCGCTGGGATCATCCGTGGACGAATGAACCTAGTTTATCGAGCGAAATGCTCTTTGAATGCCTCGAGAGCGCAGAGGAACGATAAGAAGCGCAGTTTTCATATCATGAATGCGTCATCTGCTTTAATGAAAACGTTTGATGACTGACTGGTTTTCCGAGTGCGAAATGTGCTGCTGCTCATAAGTTGGCTTGCGTGCGAAAAATAATGCCGTGCGTCGCTGAAGATGATTATTAGCTGAGTTGACAGCACATGTGCTGACTATGTTGATCGTGTTTGGGGTTTGAATAACGTTTCGAAGAATGAAGGTGCACAATTGAGGGTAGCTGGTGTGCGAAGGTTGTCGCGAACTTTTTGATCGATTTGATTGAATGGTTCACTCTGATTACTTGTAATTGGTAGAGCGAATAACTTTTCAAGCTAATGTGCTGTGCTACGGAATTCCGATTATCCGTGCCGAAATTAATATTCATCTGAATTAAAGCAGGGTTTCATCAGGTAATACAGTAAAGAACACTATTTACTTTAGTATAGGTATTCCCCTCCGATCGAGCATACTGGAATTAGTGCACTTGGGATTGAAATTGCAGGAATTTCATGGAAAATGCCTGTATGTCTAAGTTTATAATTTACATAATCCAATGATCTGAGGTTATCCGGCCTAAATCGTTGAATTTGCAAGGTATGACTTGTCTTGTCTGATGCAGTTTTTGAGAAAGGGTCATCACATTGCTCTATTATAAGTTTTCAGTCTGTATTCAGTGTGTGAATATTCTAAATTAATCCCGGTTTTATGATTTTATTTTCAGATTTTCCGCAATTTTGTACATGCCAAATTTCCTCGGGCATCTTAATGTCCTTCTTGCATTCGAAATTTTTTGAGTTGCATGAAGCTTTTTTGTGGCGTTTGAAGAAGTTTGTTTACGGAAATTGGAATAACGTACTGTACCCTGGCCAGTGTGCAATTCTTGTTGGTTTTTTGTTCACCGAAACATGAGACACGTGTCAGATTAAATAAAAAAGGCGTCTCGGTGAAGCGTTCTTTTGTCCTTCAACTCGCGTTGAAGGACGCGATTTCCTTCGTAGGAAAATGACCAGTTCCCGTGATTTCTCAGACTAAAAATCAATATGTGTGAGCCATGTAACCTAGCAATGGGTTCCGTTAAGCAAAGGGCTCCTTTTACTTCCCAGGCCACTGGAAATTTAACCGAACAAAAAGGCGCATCTTAGCCCGCTGTTTAGAGCCCTGACCTACTTACTAATGTCCCGCAAGCTATCAAACGCCGGTAGACATGGGGTAGTTGAAAAGTATAAGATATTTGATTATTATTTTTTCTTCTTCTTCTTTTCCACAGCCAGCCTCTCCTCGATCCTGTTGAATAAGTTCATGCACCTTTTCGGGGTTCGCGAAATTCCACGTGGCGGAGTGAAACTCCCCGACGGAAGTCGTTTTGAATGAAAGAACGTTGCTCCTATCCTATCCACCCCACGCTGCTTCTTCTCCAGAGATTTTTCGTGTCCTGAATCCGGTATACAGTATTCACTCAGACTGGTTTATGTTCTGGGATCATTTGTTCGTTCCACCCTAAATGCTCACAATCTTCATTCAAAAGATTTAACCGTTTTCTTTTCAATACCCCGGGGTTTTTTTTTTTTTTGGGTGAAGAGATTTAGCACATTTACTCGAATATAAAGATGGACAATCCTCTACCACGAAATACAGGGGACCAGAAAGATATTTTCTGTAGAAAGTACAGTATGTCGGTGCTGAGAACCTCCTATTCGATGGATAGAGAACTCGTGTGGGAACAAAACTGCTCGTTATACAGTTGAACCTCTGTAAGTCGAATTCCTAGGGACCAGGAAAAAAATGTGACTCAGGGTGATTTTGATTTTTGGAGGTTTCCAGTTGAAGAAACAAACACTTTTTTGTCAGGAGAAGGGAAAAAAGCGTGGGAAATCATAAAGAGAAAATCGTCGTGGAGAGAGAGAGAGATAGAGAGAGATTTGCATAAAGATCCATCCAATTACAGTATAAGACGCAGATGTATTTTCCTACTTGAGAAATCGAAGCAATTTTGCCTGAAATTGTGAGACGTAATTTCAATGAATATCAATTTATTCATGATCAGAAGAGTCGATTGATTACATTTTTCCTTAGATATTAGCTGAATCTTCTCGAAAATTTCCAATGGAAATTGGGATTCCAACTCTCGTGCTCTTGAACTTGAAATTATAGATTTTACGCGCTGAGAGAAAATTCAAATTCCAACTGTTCGCGAGGCCTTCAAGCTCTGAAGAGTGTTGCAAGAATTTATGAAATCATGCGAACAGAAGCATTTCTTTTCCGGAAAAACTAGACGCATTTTCAAGTTTTTATGGAAACTGTCGATAACATGCAGAATGTCGAAGGTTATTGGATAGCTCTTTCTTTGCGAAAAATTCAAACTTTTCTGCTTTATTACTGTTTGAATTGCCGAGGTGAGAAAATCCGATAAATCACGCCGAAGCTATCCCGAAGAATGACGGAAAATTCCGCCTAGTACAGCGATTTACCGAAAAATCTTGTCATCGAGATGTATTGTTGTGCCGAGGCTTCTGTACGTGAAGAAGCGTCTGTGTGTTGATTTTTCAATTGATTTTATTTTTTGTATGCGATGATTTGAATCTTTGGCACTCTGGTTTAATTGTGATTTCTTTTTTCCTTTCTCTTTCTTTGATACAGGTAAGACGAAGGAAAGCGACATTATTTTTCCAGTGGCTCCGTAAGTCCGAAGCTGCATCTTCTCCACGTGAATGCGTGATCCTGAGACTTTTCCAGGCCCGAAATCGTGAGCTTCTCGAATAGAAAATCCCATTCTTTTCCTATCTTTTGTTGAAAATTTAAGTGAATGCAAAGTCATTCCGGAATTTTAAAGAATAATCTTGGCGAGATGCGTCTTGACCCATAAACTGTCAAATCCCTCATTGGCCTATTTGTGTTCGCCTTTCCTTCGTTCACATCTGGATATTGAAGGACCTCTCTGTTTGCAACCCATCACAGCTTTGAATTATTGGGCAACGTTTTATTTTATCCGACTGAATCAAATTGCAAAATATAGTGATTTCATCTGCATATTCAGAAATCTTCATAAATGTCATCCAGAACAATATACATTGCTAACAGCGTTTAAGAATGTCTTAAATTAGCCCGCTTTTTTTCAAGTGAAGGATGCTTCATAATATTTTTCAGCACCTCCAGATGGAGTTCTTTGACTGCACAAGTCAAGAATAAGATATTTAAAAAAACCCAGATCATTGTGGGATAAATGACAAGAATTTTTGCCAACGTTCATCCATTCAATAAAGACTTTCTTAATTTTCTGCCATGACTTGGGCAAGAACATCAGCAACGTCGAAGCACGAATGAAGTCAGAAGTTGCTTGCAAAAAGCCAATCGAAGCATCAAAGTCTCATTCAGTGATATTCTTCTCTTTTGCATTTGCTCCAATAAAATATCACCGGATGAATCGGATTTCTAAAAAAAAAAAAATGCTATGCGACGAGAAAGGATAAAAGCGATGAGCATCAGAAATTACGCCTCGTCACCTCGTTTCTGGACTTTCATATTGCACCACCCCGATGACAATCGGAGATATGAAACCCCCGTGCGTGTTGGAGCGCATTTCATCTTCCTTGTTCCCCCTCCCCTGGGTCATACCGGAAATATAAGGGGTTCCTCCCCTTTGTGACTGGAAGGTGTCCCGAGTGGTAACCGCGTCTGGCAATCGGCTTTTCCTGCCCTTGCGTGAGAAAAAGCAGCAAACCGTAAAACGGATGGAAGGTCGGAGTTGAGTTACATCAATTCGGGAAAGAAAAAAAATGTCTTGCAAAAATTACTTTCGATTTCCTGGCTCCTAATATAATACAGTAACTGTTTCCGGAATACGGAACTCTGTGAGATTTCAACGCTTGAAATATATCCTTTGTTCAATCCGATCGAGGTTTCTGACGGATGATCAAAAAGGATGGATCACATCACCTCTAAACTTTGTACTTGGTGAATTTTGGTTTTATTTTCACCTGAAAAATAATCCTGAGCCCAAAAAATGAGCCCTCGTCAAAATTCTTATGGAAGTACTCGTTAAAGGTGAAACTCGCTTGTTTTTGCACCACAGATGAGTTTGATTGCTCCTTCTGATGCGGGGTATCGTGCGTGTTCGGGGTCGAGCAGCACGCTGAAGGGTCGAACCCGGGGGAAAGGTTTTCTCGCGACGAACGATGAACTGGTTTCCTCTGGGGTCCCCATGAGTATCTGGGATGTTACGAAAGTCATGCGACTTTCTGTTCATGAAATCTAGGGGGTTTTCTTTAGTAATTCCACGACTCTATAGTTCAATCATCGGAAGATTGAAGCCGAAGTGTTTCTAAATCTAACGTTTGGTTTTTTTCTCAATTTTCACTTTTAATCATTGCTTTCTCCGCAGTAGCCATGTTAGAACCAGTGAAAATTGAGAATTGAGAAAGTCAGCTGTTCGTTTCTGGTAACATGTTACCAGAAACGAACAGCTGACTTTCATTTCCTATTTGAGATTTTTCTTCAAGTTGAAAGTATTTGGTCCTGAAATTGTTGTTCTTCTATTCAAGTTCGTCATCCTGTGAAGATTACCGTAGTTGTTTGATCATAAAGGTAAATTTCGCCTGAGAGATACTTTTTTTCTATAATTTTAGATCCATGACACTTTAGCTCGTCTGACCTCCAGTACTTGTGAAAGAAAATCTCTGCTAGTCATCTCATGCACGGAACATAAAACATCACCTTCTTCATTTTTGTTGAATGTCACCGGGCAAAAATAGAATCTGATTTTTGTGCAGATCGAAACAACGGAAGTTCTGAGTCGATTTGCAAAGATGTTCTTGTGGCTACGGGAAAGAAAATGAGAAGATAGATGAAGAAAACGGAAGAATGAGAAGCACACGAGGGCTCTCTCTATTCCGTGGTTTGAATACAACTTTCATCAAATTTCTTGACACATTTTTTCAGGAAATTGTGAAATGAGTGGTGAACTTTGGCGATACGGGGAACGTTTCCAATTCTTTCATGCAGCGTTTTAAAAAAAAAGTTAGTTGAAAATTCGTGGCGGATATCAGACTCCTAAAAATATCATGAAGATCGTTTTTTGAATTAAAAATTTTTTTTTTAACCAATATCAGACCCTCTTATGCGTTGTCCATCGACGTTCGTGCAAGAAGACACAAACATCAATTCGTCGAGATCGAGTGCAGGGCCATGAAAAGGAAGTACTCTACAGTACTTTAATGACGTGTGTCTGTTTCCTAATCTTGTGGTGAGAACGTCGCAAATGTTCCGCCCCTGGGCCTCCGGCATATGGATTTATGTTTAAATGGATGAGGAACTCTGTGATACACGATTCGAGCGACAGACAGAAAATAAATTTGTGTCTCATACTTACAAGAGGAACAAAAAAAAAAAAAAAAAAAAAAAAGAAGAATAACGTGACTCTGGGGGAAAATAATGAAAAAAAAAGTCTCTCCGAGCTTTCAGATCATCCCTTGTACACCCCCGCGCGACTCACTTTCCAATGGGGAGGCACGAAACGGAGTGATTGAACGGGATAAGTCCATCATACTCTTGAATTTTGATGTGAGGGGGGATCCCGGCGGGGTCTCGGCTGCGCATGAAGGGGGCAAGAGGGGAATTGTGGTAACTTGACGTGCCCGTTGGCTCGAAGTGGGGATTCGTTTTCGTTTCCTGCCACTTCAAGAAGTGGGTTTCAAGTTCCGCTCTCCTGCCGTTTTTGACTTGACTATAGGCCGCGTCCTAATTTTGTTGAGGAAATCGCGCCACTCCTTCGTTAGTCAATTTAAAATGAAATTGACTAGAAGAGAACCCACTCGAATAGAAAAAAAAAAGAGGGGAACATTTTCCCCTCTCCAAATGCTCATGTTTCTACCAGCATTGCGACGTCTTGGATTTTCTCTCCCAATCCCAAGCCTCGAAAATTGTATGATCTTTTATATCCAGCTTCTCGCCAAGTCCGTAAAATAAAATTAATAAAAGGTCTTCTTTCATCATACTTCATATATGTCAATCAATTCGATCTTAACCATTTCAGAGATTGGTCGTGAGAGAGCTTGCTGGAAGGAAATATATTTGTTTTTACATTGGTGTTGCTAAAACTTGTTGGGGCATTTCATGGAAATTCTTCATACATGTCAATCAATTCGATCTTAACCATTTCAGAGATTGGTCGTGAGAGAGCTTGCTGGAAGGAAATATATTTGTTTTTACATTGGTGTTGCTAAAACTTGTTGGGGCATTTCATGGAAATAAACTTCAAATCCTATAATTGGAATTGTAATAGAATTCCCGGCCTATCTATTTCCCGGGCTGATCATTGTGTTTTTTTTATTATTCTAACGAAAGAGAAAGGTACAGGTCTGCGCTGGAATGAGGTGAACGAGAATTCAATTGGGTTTGTGAACTTTTCACCAGCAGGTTCTTGCACAAAAAATATGTTATTTTCGGAGTAGCAATCAATGGATTTGCAGTGCTTTATTTCTTACTTTGCGCCTTTAAGATGTTTTTGGTTTTTTGTATCTGTCCTATCGCTGTTGGAAGTTTTGATTTAGAAAAAATCCGAGGCGTTTAAAATATGGGCCACATACTGTATTTTGAATGATCCTCATCAGTATAGGCCGCACCTGCGTTTCCGGGCACATGTGACCCATACAAGTATGAGTGAATGAACTAACCATCACACATAAAACAAACTTTCTCATTTCGTTTTTTTAAAGTCGCCGTCGTGTGAGCTAGAAACAGTGGAAGGGGGTTTATCAGCAAGCGTTTCCGTCGGGAAGCATATTCGTTTGTCCTACGATTAGGATCGATTAATTAGTGCATTACATATTCATGAGGCGAAATGAATGTTTTCGAAGAACAGGAAAAAGTTTCAATATTTGGTATATTCCGAGTCCCTGTACCGCACTGTATCGTTGGAGGGGGGGGGGGGGGGGAGAGAATGAAAAGCCCCTTTGCCGCAGACGTAGAAAAGGAGTGATGATCGAACGCGTGACAAGAAGCAATCGAACACCTGCCAGGCAAAAAAGGCTACTGAAGGATAGCAACAGTGCTGTGCAAAACCCTTGGTTTTTTTCTTCTTTTTCTGTCTCCTTTCTTTCTCTCTCTCTTTCTTTCTTTCTTTCTTTCTTTCTTTCTTTCTTTCTTTCTTTCTTTCTTTCTTTCTTTCTTGTTGCCACATGGGAGCCCACGGGAACGTGTGTGTGCCAGTTTCTGGGCTAGGGTTACTGAGCTGGGGATCTTCCTCCGTCTGTGCCCGACCTGGTGCCGCGTGCGAGGCGTTTTGAAGAGGAGGAAACGCTTGGGGTGGGTCTCGGGTTATGTCAGAATAACTTCCACGATCCAAAACTCCACACAGTTCTTTATTGTGGTACTGTGTGCAGTATTGTACTCGTGAATCTGGCGGATCCCAAGTTGATATCTGAATAACACGACGGATTTAAAAAAAAAAAAAAAACTGTTGAAACTGGAACAACGGTGAGCTTCATTAAGCGAAATTGCGTCACTTTCTCGCAATCCACAGTTGAATTTGGTCGATTTGTAGCCTTTGAAAGCTTGTTTCGTCGCGCTAATGATCACCGAAAGTAGCGCAGGTGTATCAGGGTACTCCTTTTACCGAGGAAAATAGAGGGCGCGAACTTTCATTTTTATAGCCACGGGAAATTAAGGCCTTATTTTAGAATATAGATTAATTCACAATGCATTATTCAATTCCTGTGAGGAAATTTTGTTTATGAGTTACAGTACAGTACTCCCATTTTCCATTTTTGAATGTCTTCTTCGTAGAAATGTGTCACTCGTAGGAAAATGAAGAGCAGTTCTATACAATGATGTACAGTACTGCACTTTCAAGTCGACTGAAACATGACTCGTGGTTAACCTCTTCCTCCCGCCTTAAATCTGGTACTTGAAGCAGTGGTTTCCCACCACGGATGCTTGAATTCCGAATTCCCCTGTGCGTGTCACAGCAGCAGGGAATGAATAAGTCAGTGTGATCATATCAGTTATGCGTTGGTAACGCTTGTATAAGGGCGATCAGGTTAGGCAAGCATGAATTACAAATAAGCGAGGGGTGATTCTGCTTTGCTTTGTAAATCCTACCGAATATCATGTCTAAATTTAATGGGTTTTGAGCACATATTTGTAAAGTAATTACCGTATTGCAAGAGTTTGTGTAGAGAATTCTCAAATACAGTAACTGGAATGGATTAACTTTTCCCGTTACAAATTTACAATGCTC
>CAJPEX010007055.1:0-10860 GCA_905338405.1 Notodromas monacha | reverse complement strand
GGGAATACGTGGAAGAAAGTGGAAAACCCAGCGTGTAAATATATGAATACGACGTGAAAATGAATGGGTACCGGCCTTGGGTACTGAAAAGTATGGTAAAATTCAGTATGCTGATTCTTTCGTATTTCATATCCAGTACTACCCCCTCATTAATCTGAGGTTTTTGCACGATGATATTCTTGCTCTTTTCGTGGCTTGACGCAGATCTCGGAAGTTATTCGATACAATGGACACCTTGTGTATTGTATATTTAATTTGACGAGCCTTGGAAGTACTGTGCTGTGTTGTGTGAGAAATTCTCAAATTCGTGTGATGAATATTCCTGCGTTCCCTGTTTAAAGCCTAAATCGTTATCGTATTGGTAAATGTCACAAGATATTCAGGAGATTTTTGAAATTTCGAATGTGCGGTGTTTATTCAAAATTTTATGAGCTGATTAAATATTGATACTGCTCAAATCCTTCGAATTGTTTTTGTAACAGCGTTAATGAGCGACCTC
Source organism: Notodromas monacha (assembly GCA_905338405.1). NCBI lineage: Eukaryota > Metazoa > Arthropoda > Ostracoda > Podocopida > Cyprididae > Notodromas > Notodromas monacha. The sequence continues at coordinate 10,361 of CAJPEX010007055.1, read as the reverse complement.
TAGCGCACGTTCCGCGAAGTTGATACAGTCGAACCTCTTCAAGTCGAATTTCGAGGGAACAGCAGCAAAAAAATTTGAGTTCGGAGGTTTTGAATCAGGGAAAGCATTTATTGTTGGAACTAAAAAAATTGCAGAAAATTGTAAATGGTGGTCCTGAAATTAATTCTCAAGTGAGTTGTAAGGATGCTGAACTTGGAGCCATGGGTTCATTTGCCCGATTAGTCTTCCACTTCCCTTCAAAATATATCCATTTACTTGTTTATTACTTTTCTCTTTCCTCTGTTGAGAAAAAAATGCCAAAAGGCCTTGAAAAAATCGAGTCGTGGAGGTATTTAAACGGAAAAGCATCCGATTTGGGGAAGTTTTTAATTTATTGTTTCAGGCGGGACTTGAAAAAAATTCGAATTAGGGAGGTTTGAGTTATCGAGGTTCAACTATAATAACTCTTTACACTCTTACCAGAATCATACCCACATTTCTTCTGGTTGAAAATTTCCTAGCTCCACAAAGGTCACTTTTGTCTAATTTTTTTATGAATGAATGAACAGAACACTTTATTTGCCGCTTTTTAGCGTTCACAAGGTTCAATCAAGATTACCACAACCAAACCCCCTTCCCACTCAACCCAAATTCACTCAATGACATTNAAGGATTTTGTGTGATCGAGCTGGTATCTCAATCATTATGTGTATAGAAATCAGAAGATTCGAGCCTGAAAAGATAAATTGAGTGCCACGAAAATTGCATCCGATTTTTTTTGGTTTTTAGGCCAAGAAAGGTAAAGTAATGATTTATTTTTTCGAGGCACGAAAAAAATGGAGGTTTTGTCTTATAATCGATGACGTCTTGTGTATCGAGAGAATATGGTGCATATCTCTTCGAGTCCATGTCGCTAACGTTCCTCCGCTTTCTTCTTGCCTCCCCTTGACGACACGTGGTGCTCTGTAGATGACTCAGATGACGCAAATGGCGCCCAGGATTACGGTGAATCACCTCGAGTCGCATTATCATCCTTCTGCGCCTGTCATGACCTTCCTGGAAAGAGAAAACGAGGTTCGTGTCATGTGCTCACCTTATGAATGCATTTCGGTTTTCCCTTTTCTTCCATTCCCTTTCTTTCGTGCATTTGTGTGACCTTTAGCGCGTCGCTTTTTAAGAGTGAGAAAATACTGTAAATTTATGATATTCTGGTCAGAAATTCTCATTTTCACGCGTGGGAATCGATCGTGGCCGCGGATTTTTCTTCGGTGAAATTTTTTTTTTCTCGAAGACTGAGGCATATGAGAGTCATGCATATGCAATGAGGATGTTTTTTTTTTTTTCATGAGAAAGCTGCTATAGATCTATGGGGTGTCTTATGCGGGTTCAGTGTCCGGTCCTCGATGTTCTTATTTCTTCGAAAGAAAATATGAAAGCGTCTTGCGATTAGTCTGAAATTTTCATGAAATGACCGCTTTTTCCAATGCCTGCGTTTTGCGGCTTCGCGAAAATTATAAATGAAGTTTCGGAAATAGTTTCTGAGGGAAAGCAGAGTTTTTTTCTGAAGTATTCACTCAAAAAAGATTTGGTTTTCCGAAGTAAGTTCCTGGAGAAATTCTGCATAACTTTATCCTCACCGAAGCGGAGTTCTTTTTGAAGGATTTATTCAAAGAAGATTTTGGTTATTCTAAGTAGATTCCTGGAGACATCTTACATAACTTCATCCTCACTTACGTAGCATAACTTCCACCTCATTCACCTCATACTTGACCTATATTTGACATGACCTGACTTCACCTTTACATAAGCGAAGTTTACTATTCCCCCGACCGACGTAATCTAACTTTGCTCTCTACTCACCTTAGCTCAAGTTACTGTAGTTAAACTTTATGGAACTTTAACCCATGTCCGAAATAAACTAATTATAGTATACCTAATTAACTCGACCAATGTCGATACATTTATTACGATTTAATTGGATTTGATTTTACTTCAACCTGAATATCTAAACCAAACATTTATCCTCGACGAACCTTATTTTGCACTCGATTTGCATAAACTATATAACGCTTTACCAACCTAATTCAGAGGCTTAATCCATGACCTAAGCAAAGCCAATCGTGACTCACATAACGTCATTGATGCCCTTCAGTATTGAGTTGGCAGAATGGCGGATGAATGCAAGAATCTCTCTCGCTGTCCAAGTGCATATAGGGCCTGGTTTTTCTTGAAAGAACATGATTTTGAAAAGGAATCTTTTCCCATCTTTTTTTTTTTTTAGCAAGAGTATTCAACCCAGTCGCTGAGCCATGACTCTGGCCACGGAAGTTCGGAACAAGAAGAGTCGCCGAGGTTCCATTTGACGGGCGGAAGTCTGAGGGCCGGAAGTGCGCGGAATCTCTGCCACGGGATCCGGTCCGGCACTTTGTCTCACCCCCGTGCGGCTTCCTACGACACGACGGAACAGCACATGTGTGCCAATAGCCCTCGTTGGTTTGGCACTGCCCAAAGAATGCGGGCTGCCAACCGACAACAACAGCAGCAGCAACAGCAGCAGCAGCATTACCACGTTGCCCCGCAGCACTTGCTGCATCACCATGTCATGCATCATCACCATCACCCTGTGAGTTTTGAAAACTTTTTTAAAATTCACTGAGCTTGAATATGCATGAAAAAAAATTGTGCTTCAAGTTACTGTCAAGTTTACGTCCGATTCCTGCGTTACCGTCAAAATTTCCTTTGCGATTACCACGCAAAAATTTAAATTCACTTCGCGATTATCACGCGAAAATTATAATTTATTTTGCGATCATCCGACGAAAATCGTAGTTTACTTCGAGATCGTACAATATCTACGTGAATCTCTCAAAAATCGTTCGTTCGTTCCTATCCACCCTTTTCCGTCGCCACGAATGAAATAAGTATTTCTTTGTTGAATTTTTTATCCCCAGAATGGACTACAGATTCCTGAAAGATTAAACTTTATTTTAATGCGGCATGAGGAACACAACTTATGATTCGCTCTTCGAACGGAAATAATTCTTTTTGGTTAAGATTAACTCCAGATCAGTGGCTAATTTTTTGAAGGATGAGGACCGTTAAAGGAAAGAAGTCACTGAATTTTTAGAAAAGATCCTCATAAGGCAAAGTAAGGCCTTGGGTGGGGGAAAAGCAATTCGTGTGATTCCTGTTCACGGAATTCAAATCGGTTTCTGAATAATCAGTAAGATAGGCTTCATCAAGTGGAAAAAGCAAATTTCTTCGGTTTGAAGTAGACTGTTGGTTATTGGGTTTCGAATGCCGAGTTAAGATTCGGATAAAATGGAGAATTCGGTCAATTCAGGTTAGATCGGATTGATTTTTCTCACATTACCGATTCAAATGACACCAGCATGTCCAAAATTTCTGAAAGCGCGTTCGGGTGTTGAGCTGGAAAGAAACGAAAGTATCAATTTTACGATATATTTTTGTGGTTATTGAGTTCATAATCATAACTTGGTCTTTCGAAATTCACGCTGTCTCACCAGTTCTTGGCGCCAGACTGATGATTGGCGTGCTGAAACGGGTCAAGGATGGCCGAGGGGGGTTCATTTAAGAAATCTGGAGATGAAATTGGGAATCTTGAGCCTATTTTTTTCTTCTTGCCTATAGCCAGTGATTCATCGAGGCATAAATCTAGCCTTCTCAGCATTTATGTAGCGATTATATCTCTCTTCGCGATCTTCGCTCTGAAAGTAATTCCAGTTAATGGTATCGCAGCGTTAGAGCGAAAAAAATTTCTGATCTGACTTCCATGGAGTTCGAAACCACAAGCTCTTTTTTTTTTGCGGTACGGAATTCATCCTTGAAAACGTCTAGTTTTTAAAACTTCGATCAACACGCAGTTATTTCCTGCATAATTTCGACCAGTTCAATCTCGACCTGATCGGTTCAGATGGTGTCGCAACGCGGCAGGCAATTAACTGCGAAGGGGATTTGAAAAGGAGAATTATAAATTTCACTGTTGCATTCACGGAGACGGATCAAGGCTCAAATCGTTGCTAAAAAAAAGTCTGACTTGATCTCGCAATAATTCATTTTATTTCTATTTTTTATGTTCTTCAGGTTTATGGAGCAGCAAGAGCCACGAGCCCTTGGAACCATACTTACAGTGAGATTGACGGGAAAAGAGTGTTTGATGGACAAGACCCTGTTTATGCCGAGATTGACCACGAACACGAGCAACAGTTGATTTTGGGTGGACTGCACCCGCATCACCAGGCGCTGTTGATGCACCGGCAGCAACAGCAGCAAGCCGGCGTGGATTTTGGCAGGCAAATCCACGACCCGAACTTGATCGCTACCATTAGGTAAATTCCTCATTCCTGGATTCCTCTCCCTGTTTCTTCCTCAAGAAGTGCTATAAACGTACGCAGTACAGTGCCCTTGGTCCTCAGTGGGGCATCCCCGAAATGTTAATGTGCAGTGAGCGATTCGCGCTTACACGCAATGACATTTTCCGACGTTTTTCATAATGATGACTCGGGTCTTTTTTTGTGGGGGATAGCTGTAGTTTTCTGGGCCTTGAATTGCCTCTTAAATGCAGAATCCATCCCAAATTTCATCAGCTTCTGAAGTTTTCAATCTGCTCACACTCTTGAATCTTGTTGTAACACCGCGAATGAGCGACCTCTACCGTACCTTCCGCGAAGTTAATAGTCGAACATCTTCATGTTGAATTTCAAGAGACCAAAAAAAATTGAGTTAGGAGGTTTTGAATTATCGAAACAAGCATTTATTTTGTGGGAAAGATTACCGTAATTGTAAATTGTGATATTTCGGGCTTTGAATTGCTTCTTGAATCTTGAGTGAGTTAAGAGGATGCTGAACTTGGTGGCAAGGGTTCATTTGCACAATTAGTCTCTCATTTACTTTCAAAACACATCGAATTATTATTTTTTTATTGATTTTCTCTTTCTCATGTCAATAAAATAATAGGAGAGAGGCCCCCAAAATTTCGGATTTTTGAGTTGAAGATGTTTCTAGTGCACTGTTCCTAAGGGAATTCAAAGAAGGACTTCGAAAATATTCAACTTGGGGACGTATTCGAGTTATCGAGGTTCCAACTGACAAATTTTTTGAAATGCTATTTATTGAAGCGAGAGTTTACAGTGAATCGAATAATCCATATGCCGGGGTTTCTGTATTTTGGGGCCTCTTTGTATGCCCATCATTGCTGGAGGTAATTTTCATAAATTAGCTAAACGGACGGGAAAATGAAGACGGTGAGGCCGAAGAACTGTTCTCACGCAGGTCTTACAATTTTGTTGTTTTTTTTTGTCATTCCGCCTGATATCCTGAATTTTCCTGAAACCCGGCTATTTTAGCATCCAATGTCCGCATGTCGAGTCAGTGTCTGCATCTGGGAGTCTCACTATACACAGTATACGGATCTCGTGGATAATTAATCTCTTTTTTTTTTTTGTTTCCTCTCTCGGCAGGAATGCGATGAAGTCTCCTTCGCCGCACAAACGCACAGGAATGCGCCAAAGCCTCAAGTTATCTCCGGGAATAGTGCCATCAACCATGTCGGAGCACGCGAGCCGGAGCAACACGCCGAGCGCACTTAGCGACGCGGAGAAATTAGCGCTGGCTAATGACCACGCAATCACCTCGTCTCCCATGCATAGGATAAACGTGATCGACACTCTCGTTAGTCAAATTTGAGTGCCCATCAAGAGAGAGAGACGCGGAGGAAGCGAAGGAGAAAAGGCATCGCGTTTTTATGATCCTTTTGTCGGAAGTGAGTTATTTGCGCGATTCGTCGTGGGCTGTGATCGACACCGTTTTTTTGTTTGTTTGTTTGTCTGTCGATGAATTTTTTTTTTTGTGGCGAGGATAATAACTTTTTGAAAGTTTACCACAGGTCTCTGAACTGAGAAAACGAGAGATTTCTGTTGGATTAAAAAAAAAAGTATGAAAGATATGATGAACCGGAGCTTCGGCTGACTTTTGCTTCCGGAAAGGACGCGCGATTTTTTTTGTTTTTGGTTTCATGGAAATTTGAGTGTTTTCTCAGGTGCTGTGATACGTTTGGATTTGGCGAAATTTTTGGTATGCGTGATGATCATGATGATTTATTTCCGTGGTTGATATGTTCTCGTTTTTTTTTATTCGTCTCCCGTTTTCTTTTTTTTTTTCACGTCATGAACTGTGGGCAAAAGTGATTTCCATGGGCTCGACTAAACGGATCGAAAGTCGAGTTAATGTGCTTCTTGGATTTGCAGAAGCGAATGAAAAAAGGCCAACACGTGCCATTGCTTTCTGATGTTCGGTATGTCATGGTTTCTTGCCGATGAGGAAATAAAAACTGCTTGCATCAAAAAAATCCAGGCTTGCATTTTCGTTTTTGTTGGGAGGGTTTTTTCGGGGAAGTAAAACCCGCGTGAAACTTCGTGGCGATGCCTACGATTTCAAGGATAAAGATTGCTTTGAAATAATTTCATGAGATTGTTGGGTTTTTGGAAACATGAGCTGCTGAAATTATTAATGAAAGTCTTTTGCCATGCCCAATCTGAAAAGTATTCGTTACTAGATGTTTGAAATTTGTACTGCACTTCATTTGACTTGAGTATTACGTCATTCACGTGTCCTCCAGTAATAGTAAGGCATGCACTTTTTGGGAATTTGTCCGAAAGACTATCCCAACTTAAAACCGTAACCCCAGTTATTTTCGGTAGAAAATCGAAACCTTGTTACAAATGATGCGTAACAAAATACAGTACTCATGTAATAAAATAAAATGAAATGCAGAATTGCAACAGGCATGGACCCAAGCATAATTTAATTTCCACTACTGTACAGTATTTCAAGTTCAAGGACTCGCTTAAAAATTTGTACAGTACCAGTAGTCTAATTTTTTTTTTATTTCCTTACAGCCATCTGCACCTGACTCCTTTGATTTTCAAGGAAAAATTTTGCACATAGCACCAGTGAAAACATTGTATAAAAAATGTCTTTGATCCTCTGAAAGATTTTCCTCCAGGTTGAGCCTATTGTTTCTCCGCTCTCATGACCCAAGGATAAATCTGAGGAATCTTCAGTGATGTCAGGCTACTGATGATTAATGGGCATTACTGCAAACGATTTTTTCCGCTTAATAGCTTTCAGATGCATTAGAAATTTGATAAAGAGCGATTGATGGATTGAAAAATAGAGGAATAAACGGGAAGTAAAATACAGTACGAGTTATTTTAATTAAATTGTTTGGTTACCAACTTAGATCTTCGTCTACATTCTATTGTATCTAGTCGCACGAATTTTACTTTTGCAATTGTGTTACCTTTTTTTTAAGGAAATTATTTATGCACAGAAACCTTCAAAGAGATCATTAAATCTCCCGAGTGCCATACATACTTCTATAGTTGAATACTGTGAAAGCTGAAAATGAATTAATCAGACTTGTTGCAAACATCTGGAATCTTCTAGGTTCGCTAATAATTTTATCAGGTCAAGGATGCTTTTTTCGTAATGGAATCAGAATCCAGTAACTCAAGATTTTGGAATCAATCCGGCATTCATCAATCTCTTTTATTTCTCGATTTTCGCTCATTGGACACTCGTTCCTTAGATGCAAACAATGCATTTTTCAGTCGAATCAAACAGAAAACGAACACTACGAAGAAGAAAACAAATAACAGAATTAAACCCATGAACACATGCACTGAGTACATTTCAAACCACGACAAATTCCTGGTGGGTGATCTGAGGCCGGTGTCGTACCCATTCCTCAAGACGTATTCTGTCCAGAAAACGCCTCTTTCCAGAGGTGTCATCGGTTGGTCTCGGAATAGTCTCGACCGTCGTTTGACACTTCCCAAAATTCTGCAAACAATTTGGACAGATCATCTCCGTTATTTCATGGAAGATTACCGACACGTCGCAACATTTTCGAGTATAGCAGTCACGAACTCGGAATAAGGCACCACTTTTTGAAAAAGAATAGCTGTGAAGATTTAGATGAAGAGTTACAATTTATAGTTATACGTATTGAGACGCATCTCTTTAAATTCATTTAGGACTTGTTTGGTGGGAAAAGGGTCTTACATGCTGTAATATTTTCTTCTGATACAAATAACTGAAGACTTGTGATGACCCCTTATTGTAACACTCTTTGGTGAAATTGAAGAGACAATTTTGAATGCTCTTTTCTGATATTGAACCCGTATTGCTTCAAATTACCTTTTACCGTTCTGATCTTCAAAAATAAAGCAAAACGAAAGCATATGCATAAAGGTTAATTAATTCCAGAGTCTATTCAAGCACGCGTGAATGTTTCTTGAAAATTAGAAAGATTCTTTCTGACATTATTTTCACTTGAAGGAATAGAACCCTTGCCATGAATTTTAATGTCAAGCTAGAGAATTTCTAATAAAAATAAATTGGGAATCAGGGATGGATGTTGTGCAACGGGGAGAAAAATCCAGCAACCAACACGAACAACATTTAACACTGTTTAGGCTAGTGTCCTCTTTTCTTGCCTTCGGATCCTTAAGTCAGAAAATTAAAAAAATTAGAGGTTTCCTGAAATCTGAAGGTAATAAAAAACATTTCACAAGCAGAAAACTGGCTTTGGATGATTTTTTAGAAGAGAAAAAATATTTTGAAATGAAGAATTGCTCTTGGAAAAATTCAAAATGAACTTGGGTTTTCATTTTTTAAAACAAAATAACCTACAGAAAAATGTGTAATTCACTCAAGATGTAGGAAAGTTTGTGCTGAACAATTTTTTTTTGTCTGGCATAAAACATTTTTAACAGTTTGTGACATGGGATGAGATCCCTCGCCAAAACTGGGCCCTTGCCAAAGATACAGTTGCTCCCCGGTTTACAGACCGCCAGTCCGTAAACCGGACAGATTTTCAGAAATTGAGATGGTCCGTAAACCAAAAATCTATCTGCAAGGGGTCTGTAAACCGGGGGTCGACTGTATCTTCTTCATTGCTAAAAAAGGTCTTTTCAAAAACTTTTCCTTTTTGGTGACATTTTTATTCTGCACAAGTTAGATTTTCCCTATTTTTCTACCATGCACAGAATCAGGAAGAAATCTTTACATGAGATAGTAAAGGAGAAAATGAGTTTGGTAAAACTATAGCTCATTTTATAGTGTGATTCTTCCAAAAGAACGGCTGAGTCCCCGAAAATATGTGTCATGATGAGAATCATTGTACAGTACATTAACAGAACTTTACTGTATTCGGAATATTAAAAAAAGAACTGTCTTGTCCAGTTCTTACTTCAGTACAATGCAGAGTATGTTCTTAAATTTAAAATAGTGTGAGTCATTGGCAGCTAAGATGGGCATGCATTTTTCTAGCGAAGTTCTAGAAATTTAGAGAGCATCATGCAATACAGTATTAGAGACTTTAAAAAAATTCGCTCATTTAAAAGCGGATATATTTAAGAGACTTGACTAAATAAAAATTCCAATTCAGACCTAAAATTGAAACTGGATTTGTTTGCTATCCAATGTTTCCTGCTTGAAATTTTTATGCATCGTGTCGGGGATGAAAAATGTATTTATAGAGTACTGCACAAACTTTTTGAATTTAAATCTTGAGGGTGAAAAGTGGGTGCATTTTCCTACATGGGGATGAGTTTTTGCGAAAACATTTGAAGATGAAAATCGGACTGCGTCGGTTTTGCGGAAGTAAATACGGTCTTCACTCGAGAAAACTTTGCGGTATATAGCCAACATTTACCGACAAGAACCGCATCGTCTATGTAACTCCTTTTATTCCGGAAATGAAATGAATTAAGGCGCTCACAAGTTCGATCATTGGATCTTACGCACAGTGCAACGCATTAGGAACTCACTTTTCATCCTGTAAGATTCGTCTGACGGCGGAAACTATATCATCAACTGTTATCAATCCCCAGTGCAATACGACCCCTGCTGAGTCGACCCCCGTAACCTTGGCCATATTCGTGTGCTGATCAGCTGCAATGGGCAAGCCGATCACAGGAACCCCATGATAAGTAGCTTCTTGGGTACTCAGCATTCCACCATGGGTCATAAATCCTCTGATGTTCTTGTGACCTGTTGGATTCAGGGTAAGGAATGAGAGAGACTCAACTCAGGCTAACTTTGTTTTGTTAAAAATTTAGTAGATGAAAAAATTAATCTAAAAAACCATGTTTTCAAAAAGCAAAAAATAACTGGCCAGGACTGGCCAGGGCCTGGGAGGGGAGGTCATGTTTGGCCCGTTGACCGTGTGACCATCTGGCTTTAGCAAATAGCAATTAAAGTCATATGTTTGTGATTTGAACATTACACCAAAATTAATTCTTGAATGTGGTGCGCATGGAGATTGTTGGGAAGAAGTGAAATACAAATGAAATAGA